>LOJH01006996.1:24406-35205 GCA_001685095.1 Ellobius talpinus | reverse complement strand
TTTCTTTATTAACCAATGAAAGCAACACATAGACAGATGACCCTCCTACATCATGTAAGTTATCAAAATATTTCTTTGCACTCAAAAACAATGAATTATTTTTCTACTTTCTTGTAGAACAGTTCCTTTTAATGTGTCTAACTTTCAAATTAGACCTTGAGGTAAAACAGTCTGAAGAATCGAGACACAGTCATCTGTGTCTTGATGTTGCTGTACCACTAAGAGCAATGCTGTTGTAGGACTCTAGGTTAAGTTCAGTTAGTCTCACTGTGTAGCCTTGGCAGGCCTTGAACTCACAATCTTCCAGTATTTGTCTCTAAAGGGCTGAGATTACAGATGTGTCTGCCCTTAATAGACTATTGGGGGAAAGGCTTATTTCAAAGAATATAGTAGCTCCAAATATTATTCTTGCATCATCTCTATATGGTTTCCCTCTTGCACAGTTCAGAAGAGTCTGTAAACGGTTGTCTTCCTCTGAGGTTTTCTTTTGCTGTTAGTATAGAAGCTCCCCAGGGATAAAAATTATCAACAATTATCACTTTTTAATGTTGTTGACATTCAGAGTCCTTTGCTGCATGCCTGTAATGAATGTTTCATTAAATAGAAATGAAAAAGAAAAGGGAGAAGGTTGTAGAGACACAGAAATAAATTGTGAGGAAGATTGTAAGAGGCAAAAAAAATCAAAAAGACATAGAAGAAGAAAGACATCGATGATACATTTATATTTTTCACTATGCAAATTTGTTCCAAATTCCATAGAATGTAAGCAGTTGAATGCTAGCCTAACCCACTCTCATTTGTCCCCATATAGCCTGGGAATTAGCCACTCTTCGGACAACCATCATTTTATGCAGAGCATAACAGTATGGGTGTGCTGGTTGAGATGACCCGAGAGAAACACGGCCTGGAGTAAAAAGGATCAGTAATAACATGGCAGCAGATGCTCAGCTTTTCAAGTTCTACACATTCCCATTCAGTTAGCATTAGAAAAGATAACAAGGTTTCCAGCATGGCATCCTAAAAGATGAGCAATTAGACTAAAAGAACGGACTTAACGGTCTTCTAATCTATTCTACCACCTTTAAGTAAACTCCTGAATTTATTTTTCCCTCATCTACACACTTGAAAGCAACTCTCAACTTCTAGATGTGTGTGTGTGTGTGTGTGTGTGTGTGTGTGTGGTGCTGGGACTTGAACCCACAGCCCCATGCATGATCAGCAAGCACTGTACTACTGAGCTTTCTCTCCAGCTCCTAGAAATGTCCTTCTTATCTCTAGTCAGTTTTTCAATTCTTAAATGCAGTCCATTTTCTTCAGTCAAGGAGTATATTTTAATAAAGAAAAGTCTGAGAAAATGGAGATAAGAATGAAGAAAAATCAAAGCAAAATAAATGTCTACGTTGTTCCAGGAATCATTTAACCAACAAAAATTTTCATTTCTGAAAAACATCATTTCTGCTGCATATAGCTTTATGAATCATTCAACTTATCATCCTGTTTCAAGACCTAACTCTTTATTTGCCATTAATGAGAAGTGCTATATATTTTTGAAGTGTGTTTAAAAGCCTTATTTTAGGACATGGGCCAAAAGGCAAGGCTCTCCAACTCATTAACCTACGCCATAAACTTTAAAGCACTGTTTCTTTCCTATGGGAGAAAACCATACCTGGGAACGGAGTTAATATTTTAATTCTTTCCTTTGAACTATTTCAACACTAGTTTATCCCCATTTCTTCTGAAAGAAAATTACTGGAGAATGCTTCCTCCTGTGTGCAAAGAGGAACTTACTATCTTAATTCTGGTTAAGGAATCTGACTGTTTCAAATGGTCAGAAAACCAGAAGCTAATCAAAACTTTAGAGTCAAATAGAATCTGTCACAATGGCGCAAGGCGCTCCACTGAAGTGTTGCCTATCCGAGCAACTAATGCTTCCACCCCTCTGATCCTGTTACCTCATGTAAATTTTCCCCTGGCTTATGCTACAAGGACAAAGCAGCTGTGGCTCTGTGTGGTGCTCTAAACTGCTATTAAATCATTTCCTTTCTGACCCAAAAAACAAATTGTTGAATTCAGTTTGCACATATATATGTCAGTACATCATTGGTTTTTCTGCTTCATAACTATCTTTTTGGCTGGAAATTTTGGGATTTTGTTCCACAAGGCTTCAGCAAGAAAGCTCTTTCTCTCTTTACATGCAGGAGAACATTGGAGCTACTCAGGATGTGACATTCTCAGTTCTCTGGGGATCCATGGCCCGAGCTTGCTTCTCCTGGCAGTAGGCCTGGGTCAATGCCCACAATTTAATGACAAGCCAGAGCCAAGTACTGTGTGTTGACTGAGAAAGTTGTATTCTTGCTTGGGGCTTTTTGGTCATAAAAGGCCTTCCCAGGCATTGTTCCCAGACTGTTTCCACCTTGGCCTGGGGATTGTGAGTTAAATTTTCTGCAAGCTGTTATCAGTGGTCAAAATGTTCTGCCAAAGCAACTAAGCTCACTAGTGTGGTGTACTCTTATGCAGAATCAATAAAAGACCTGACCTTTATTTCCAGGGCTTTGGTCATTCCTCCAACTTGGGAAGCATATATACATAAAGATAGAGACAGCCAATAACCGACAAACATGGACAACATAAAAAACCTTGTTGGTCCACTATTGCTGATCCCAAAGATTCATATAATTGAAAGTAATTGTTGCTTCTGTCCCCTGTAGTTCTTTAATGCGAGGTGTTAAATGACACAAACTAGGAATGAGACTT
Organism: Ellobius talpinus; assembly: GCA_001685095.1. Lineage (NCBI taxonomy): Eukaryota > Metazoa > Chordata > Mammalia > Rodentia > Cricetidae > Ellobius > Ellobius talpinus. The sequence goes on along the minus strand of LOJH01006996.1, from coordinate 32,451 downwards.
TTTTCTAGGTGCCTGGTATTTTCATTTTCAGGATGTTATTCTAATTCTATTTCTTCTTAAGCATTTTTTAAAACCTCCTGAGCAAATTCTCCATTAAAAATTATCATTGGAGCTACGATTGCATGCAGGTTCTGATCAGGAAGTTGACTCTTACATTGACCACAGAAATTATTCCCATCACTAGAATTTGTGACTGTTTAAAAATATTTTATCTGATTAAAAGGATATGTTTGTTTCGTAAAGTTTTCAAAATAGAGCCTCGAAAAAGGAAAGCAAACAACATGTCTATGGTCACAAATGCAGAAAGAGCACCAGTTTCTTTGAAGATGCCAATCTACCAAAGGTGAGGAGAGGAAAAGAGATAAGGAAGAAGCAGGGAAGGAGAGAGAAAGAGAAAGAGAGGGAGAGGGAGAGAATCTGCTCTTTGTATTTCTGAAAAAAAGTGGATGCTTCTTTTGTGTTGTTTTAGGCCCAGAGTATCCAGTCACTGTTGCCAGCATCATAATGAACTTGATTTTCTTTGAAGCATAATTAATAAGTCAGATGTTGATCACTTCAATTCCTACAGAAAGTCATTACAAGACAATGTCACCTAGGAAGTGAAAATAGAGGCTGAGCACTAAGGACAATTTCCATATGTAGAAATACTACCCTAGGCAGATTGGACTCAAGCTAGTAATTCTTTACTGGAGGTGACTGTGTTCCCTAGGAATCTTTGGCAATATCTCAAGACAGTTGTAGGTATCACAATTAATCAGGAAGGGGTTATGGGCAGTAACCCGGGCAGCCCCACAACAAAAAAAATTATTTGAGTCCAAATGCTTAGTGCTGTGGTTTAGGACTAGAGAAGCACAATGTAAGAGGTCACTGGGATGCAAAGACAAAAGAGCACAATCCCTTTCTCTGTGGATCATTGATTGGGTAGGTGGGTGGATATTCTGACTGACATGACAACAAAATGGCATGTAAGTAGTTTAGAACCTGGCATATTGTGGGGGTTATAGAAAATAGTCACAGCTACCATCACTCCCTAAAGCCAGGAAGTTCTGCTTTCCAAACTGTGTGAAGCAGTTGAGATTTCTGCTAGCTATGGAGGAACCAGTAAAAGACTCTCAGGGAAGAAAAATGGACTTGTTTCTTCAGAGTTCACTGGAGTTCCAAATAAGAGCAATGCATCATGTGAACGGAGCTCTTTTTTTGGTGACTAGAATTCTGTAATCACCATATAATCAAATGATCTAAAAATATCCTTTAAGTTATAGGTTTGTTTTGCAGATGTTAAGCACCTTCTGGTGACAAATGCTAAATGAATTTGTGGTGAATTTTGGAATAGTATTTTATAGCAGTTTTTAAGCCAAGTAAATCTTTGCTTTTAAAATTCTAGACAGCTATCATCTGGTTGTCCTTTCCAGCATTAACTAATCACCAGTGAAAAATACAAATGTCATTCACAAATCATATCAAAGACGGGAACAGCTGGGATCAAATTCAAGAGACTGCATCATTTTATCATCTTGACATTCCTCATTCTACATGGATACCACAGGCAATCTGAAGCAAAAAAATAATTTATGTTGCAATAGAAACATTAACCATTTAGGGCTGGGATACTCTCTTCCCACTGCCTCCCTCTAACTCAGAACACCCCTGGAGACTCAAGCCCAAGGATTATCTGAAAATATTTTATGAAACATCCATAAATTGTCCATGAAAGCAGGAAATAATCCCAGTAAATACAGAGCTAAGTTGTCTAACAGTCTAAGTTAGGAGTCAGAAAACCATAGCCCACAAACTCAATCTAGCCAACTGTCTGATTTTGCTATGGTCTGTAATCTCAGAATGATTTGTATATATTTTAATGACTGGGGAAAAATCAGTCAAAGGAATGATATTTTGAAACATGTGACAGTTACTTGGCACTGAAATTTCAGTTTCCGCAAATGAAATTTTACTGTCATGCAGCCACACCTGTTTGCTTACACATTTTGGGGGATGCTTTCTTACTGCAAGGGTGCAATGGTTGCAACCTAACACATGAGTTATCTGGCTTTTTGTGAAAAAAAAGTCCATCGTCATCTGGAAACTAAGAGCTGTAATAATACATGTATTTTCTAGGCAACAATTAGAAACATTGCTGACTATTTATTGGCTTTACTTGCTCCATCAGCTGTGCTCCACTCATACGGTGTTCCAGCAACTGCTTGGCTGATTATTGTTCCCTTGAAATTATCCCTTTTACTGGGAAAGAAATCCCAACATATCTAGTCAGTATCTGCTATTTCCACATTAACATCTTTTGACTTGTACTTAAGACTTGAAGGGGAGCTTTCTAAAATGACTTCTTCATGTATTCACTGAACAAAAATTTCTAGGACATATTATATTATGTAGGCTTTATTCTAGGCTCTTTATAAGCTACACAAATTCTTGGTCCTTGCATAGTATAACTATGTAATATAGAAGGCAACTAATGAAATAAAAAGCCATTATCAGATCATAACACAAATTACAAACAAAATAAAACTGGATATTCAAAAGAGGCTGCCCATTAACATAGACCCAAACATGTCTTGTGAACAGCTTTTCGCTCAAAAGAGACATAGAGACTAAAAATAGATAATTGGGAATGAGAGCTAGTTGAGGTGATTCATGCCTATAATCTCAACACTCAGGAAGAGAAAGCAGAAGATTCTCTATTTCAACGACATCCTAGGGTTATGTAGTGCGATACTGCCTCAGAGAATTGAAAATCATGGGTTTGTTTGGAGAAATTTGTCTCTACTATATAAAGGGAGAGAATCATAGAAAACATGATAGCCAAACAAACCAAGGGAGTCCGAAGTGGTTGTAACAATGAGGAGGGTACAAGTAATAATCTGTTGTAACAAGTTCAGGGGCACAATCACAAGGCACATATTAGTACTTGCTTAATACAAATTTTAGATCTGAGCATCTCAATAGCAAGCAGTTCTGAGGAGTAGTGAAGAACAGTTATGCCTCAGTGTACAGTCAAACAGGATATCCTGTTCCTCCTTCCTCTGGGAAGACAGAGGTTTGGAATAGGTTTCCATACACCTTCATTACTGAGAGCTAAAATTTGTTTGGTTGCTCCTTGGTGGAAGAAATAAGAATGAAGGAACTTGAATAAGGATGAGTAGCAAGAGACCCTACAGCGCTCAACTTCTCACGTCAAATTTGAACACATCTGACTTCTATTCCAAAATGTCCAATTTCCCAGAAGCAATGTGGTGAAAAGTGTAGCAATCCACCAGAATGTCTTATGTATAGAAAGCAGTAAGTTAGCCAAAACTTATATTTCAAGATTTCTGCTTAAGATGCTGGAGCCACTGAACGACAATGTATTAGGGAGGATAGGTAACCTTGTTAAACTTTTAACTCCACGGTTCTGATTTATGACAAAGAAATTAACTCCCATTAGGTTTTGTGTGTGTGTGTATGTGTAATTGTCTTTTGTGTGTGTCCCTTCCAGATCAAAATAACTTTGTTCTGCCTAGTCACCTTGTCAGGCTAGTATTTGCTAAGCCAAGTGTTTGTCAGAAGTTCCATTGTCAAAATGTGTCTTGGAAGAACTTAGATGTTGTGGAGCTAAGTTTTGGGCTCCAATACCCACAAAAATAGTAGGAGCAAAAATTATTCATCTATTCTCTAACGTCTAATGAAACTGAGCAGAAAGGATGGAGTGTAGATGGAAGAGCTTCAGGGAAGACTGTGGAAGATGTTGTTCACTCTCATTCCTGATACTGCCTGAGAAGCACATGTTCTCTTTCTCCGCTGCACTCGATCTTCTCTCCAGCATCTAACTGTACAGGCCAAGCTGGCCTCAAGTTTGTGGCTCTCTTACCATTATCTCCCAAGGGATATAGGCATGTACCACCAAACCTACTTCGTATCTATTTTAAGAGAGACCCTTTTGGAACCTAGAAGAACAAGTAGCATTAAAAATTTTAAGAGACCATGGGAAAGTACACTGTTTGGATTTTTGCCACGGTATATGAGAATAGCCTCTGTTAATTCAGATTGTTCTACTTGTGAAACTCATTTTGTTACTTTCAAAACATAGGTATCTGACATTTCTGAAGTTTACATATAATCCTTATAATTTGTATATATGCTCACAGCTTAAATTAAATCATCCGGACATCAAGTTCACAGGACTTTTGCTTCTGACCTTTCCTTATTTGTCAGTGATTTTCTCTGTATTCTGTATTCATAATGATGAATATATTTCTTGATAATGTCCATTTCAGTTCACGTACTTTCTCAAGAATTGTTCCAAGCTAAGTTTGACTCAAGCATTCATCTGCTTTTTTTGGCTAATTATATTGACATTTTTACTATATTAGTTCATTAGAGCATGAAACTTTCTGTCTTGTTTTTGAAAAGCTATTTTAGTACTTCATATAAAAGTAACTCTATACCACAGGGACATAGCAAATGTAATGAAAGAATCAACCACTTAGTGGAAATGAAACCATTACAAGCCCTTAATCATTACTTAAAGTGGCACACATTTAGACCTTTTGCCTCATAAAATCTGTACCTTTTACCACAGAATCTCTAAAGATCAGGGTAGTTTTTCCCTATTTATATTTAATTGCAAAAAGCTTGATCTTCCTTTCCATAGGCCTAGTGGGAAAATGTTAAATTTTCTGAAAGAATATGTACCTAAATGACACTTTCTGTTTTTCTCAACAAGACCATGACAGTTTCTTGTTCTATATTTTCTTCCTTAAATGTGTCTCAGGAACTTTTCTTGTCAAGAGTAGGCCTCTATGTTCCTGCATCTTGGCCCTTGCTGGACTGCGACTTGAATGATTTCCAAGCCCACTTACCTGAGGATGAATATTCTGTAAGGAAGCTTAAGGACCCACAGTGGGAGGTCAGGGCTATTATTTTGATCCCCAAAAGGGCAATGCCAGGTACGTGAATCAAGTAGCCTTTCAGATGATTTTAGCCCCAGCTATTGAATCACCCATTGTTCTGAGGCCTCTAGATATCAAAGAGCAGAAAGAAGGCAACCATGTATGGTCCACTGAGCAAGCAGTGAACACAGTGAAATGGGTTTACAGCAAGAAGTTGGAGGCACTTGCTAGGGAGAAACAGAAACAGCCTTCCTGTTGCATTGTCAGTTGAGTGTATACAATTGTATTCTCTCTCAGTCTCTATATCTGCAGGACACTTAAAGTGTCCCATCCACAACAGGGGTACAAAAGATAGGAAAATCAAGACTGGAGATATATACCACGGGGTAAGTGCTTGCATGCAAGTATGAGAAACTGAATTTGGTTCCCCAACACCCAAGTCAACATCCAGGTGTGGCTATACACACCTGCAATTCCAACACTAGAAAAGCAGAGACAGAAGGATCCCTGGAGCTTGCTGAGCTTGCTGAGCTTGCTGAGCTTGCTGAGCTTGCGGGAACTTCCAGCCAGTCTAGCTGAATCAATGAACTGCAGGTTCAGTAAGTGCCTTAGATACTGTTTTATTGTTGTAAAGAAGCCATTACCAAGAAAACTTATAGAAGAAAACATTTAATTGGAGGTTTGCTGACAGTTTCAGAGGCTTCATTTATTTCCCTCATGGCAGGAAGCATGGTAGCAGGCAGGCAGGCAGGTAGACATGGCACTGGAGCATGAGAGTTTATCCACAAGCCTGAGTCATAAAGGGAGAGACCGAGCCTGTCAAGGGCTTTTGAAACCTCAAAGTATACTCTCTATAACACAACTCCTCCAACAAGGTCACACCTCCAGTCCTTCCCAAACAATCCACCAACTGGGAACACCTAACACTGATTTATTGCCTCCAAATTTATCGCCTCCATCTCCATGCACAAACTTGAAAACACACACACACAGAGATATAGATGGCTTCTACACTCTAGTAATTGCGGTTTAGGCAAGAGAGACTGCTTGTAAGCCAGTTACATCAAGAATGGCTTTTTAAGTCACACGATGAGTTTACAGGATACAGGTAAGACATTCATCAGAAGCCTGTCTAGGACAAATTCCTTTCTCTTTCTGTCATCGGATCTACCATAAATTACAAGACACCTCAGGCACATGAGAATGGACATTGCAGTTGGTTCATCCAGATATCATCTGAATGCTTGGCAAAGAACTGCCTCTTTAGGTAACCCTTGGGCCTGGAAGTGTACCTACAAGCAGAGTTCATCTTACTTTTGGATATACAAGGGGGCACTGGGAAGAATCCATATAGGTTGAGAAGCAAGCTGGGCATAGTTGTGTCAGAATTCATAATTCTCAAATATAATAAACTGTACCATGACCTAGAAGTAGGTTCCATTTCCACTTAGCCTTTAGAGTGGTACCAGTAGAGCAGGAGGTTTACAGTAAGGGCTAATCTCTGTATCCAGTAGAGTTCCACACAAGGCAAAGAGTAGAAGTAGCATTGGCACTTAGAACCTGGTGTACATACTGAGTTCTAGAACAGTCAGAACTATGTAGAGAAACTCTGTTGTAGAAAAAGAAGGAGGAGGCTAAAGAGCAGGAAAAGAAAAACACACCATAAACTAGATGATAACTGCTTAGCATCTTTTTTTAACTAAAAAATTTACACATGCATGCACTGTTTTTTGGTCATGTCCATCCCTTTGCCCCTCCCTCCAGCAATCCCTCCACCACCACTGCATGTCTCTAATGCATCTCCCATCTCCTTGTCAAGTTCATGTCTCTTTTTTATATAATCCACTAAGTTCTATTAATGCTTACTGGTTTTACCCAATGCTGGATCCTGCTAGTTTACTGACCTGCCAGGCAAGATTTATTCTACAACAGTGGCAAGACTGCTTATGAGAATAACCAACAACTTATTTGATTGGATATGAGGCCTAATGTATTTGAGAGAATTGCTACCTGGTACTATAAATATCATTAAAACCAATGATTATGGAAGACATGGCCCCTAGAAAGGAGCTTACTGACGTTATTTGACTAAATGATCATGTCATCAAGCTCTTTTATAAGTACATTTCTATTCATGGATTTGTGCTGTTCTCTACCTTAATCAGAGAATAGCTTTATATTTAGTGTTGTGTTTTTTATTTATTTTTTGTGTATGGAGTGGGTAAAGTGTAAATGTACCACAGCACACCTATGGATGTGAGAAGACAATTTGCAAGAATCAGTTTTTTTCTTCCAGTGTGTGGGCTATGAGGATCAGGTCATCAGTCTTGATAACTAGTGCCCTTACCTGTCAAGCCAGTTTGGCAGTCACTGTTCAGCATCTTGAAAGATTTATTTATCTCAAAGTATGGTTTTTGGCATTGGGAGATATTTTGGCAGTAGTATTTTCAGGTTAACTGGTAGACAAGCAACTGAATGGTTAACAAATCCCTTTATCTTGATTTCAGTAACAATGTAGGAGTTACAAATGCTAACGAATCATCACAAGGGGCCTGTTGCTGGGGTTTTGATTCTGAGGTCTCCTCTGGGTTTCCACTCCTCTTCGTAGCTTCAGCTTTATGAAGGATCTCCCTGGTTGTAAAGGAACAGCTACTTAGCCTTGTACTATTTGTATAAATCTTTAAGCAAAGAGATTTAAATTTATTTTGAAGTAGTTATAAGTAAACAGACTAGAAGTTGAAAACTTTTTTCAAAAGTTAACACAAATGAGAGTTCTATAAACTAAAATGTTTACAAAACAAAACCAAATGTCAGGTTTCTGAGAAAAGGATAGAGGAGAGGGCAATTAGAATGCATTATATACTTATGTGTCAATGCCAAAGACAATCTTAACTAATTTTTTGAATGGGTTGAAAAGATATATTTCCCAGGGAAAGAAGAGGACAGGAGTTTGCAAGTCTAAATAATGCCAGGTGGGCATTGTAGCCTACTTAGGAGGAGAGAGCAGGGGTGCCCAGTGTGAGATGACTGGTGAGACTAGTCATGCTACTGCGCACTGGGTTTAATTGAGAGACACCGCTTCAAAAAGAACCAAGGTGTAAAGCAATCAAGGGAGATTCCTAATATCAACATCAGGCCTACACACACACACACACACACACA
>LOJH01006996.1:13255-24304 GCA_001685095.1 Ellobius talpinus | reverse complement strand
CACACACACACACACACACACACACACACACACACACACATGCACATGCACACCTGCATACACATGCACACACACATGCACTCAAACTACACACTCCTGAGAAGTAAAATAATATGTACAATATACATAAGGTCACGAACCTCAAGAAGTTCAGAATCTAATAGATGGAATAAGACATGAATAAAAGCTATTGTAATAAGAGAGAGTAAGAGAAGCAAACATGAAGCTGCATTTTCTCATGATGCAAAGAGCGCCTCCAGTCCATCCATTCCCCACCCTAGGCTTGGATTGCTTTATTATTGCACTGCCTGTATAGGAAGAACTCTTAAGGCTTTGCCAACTCACTATCTTCCAGGGATCCTGCTTGTACAGGGAAAGGAAATGCTTGGCTGCTGGTGCTAATGTCGCAAGAGAAGAGAGACCAGAATGCCTGAGATGGAGGATATTATATTGTATTAATGACCTCTGCCTGGCATGCAGAACCTGAGTCAAAGAAAGTAAGAGAAGATCCAAATCCCATCACAGATGAACGGAAGACTACTGACAGAGACTCTAGCCTTCTTGGTGCTGGTCCAGAAACCTTTTAGGAGAAATATATAATGGTATCCCAATGGGCAGGCTAGCAAAGGATGGTAGGGCTGATTACTAATAACAATGACTTGTTCCTTCCTCCTGCTTGGGGCCAGTAAGTTTAACTAGCTCTTGAATCCAATTAGATAGCTGGTGCTGGGAAAGATAAGCAATCCACCTAGAAAAAGTTTCCTATTTAGTTTTGCTCATAAATTCCATAAAATAGCAAATGAATACCAAGTTAAAATTAAGCTGCATTAGTTAACTTGCACTTCACTGTGACCAAAATACATGCAGAAACAATTTAAAAGGCAGAAAAAGTTTATTTGGGTTCATTCTTTCAAAGAGATGCAGTCCATTACAGGGAGAAGAGCACAGTAGAGTAGCCTCTCAAGGTGGCACGAAGTTGCAGGGGCCGCTTTGCATGTTGTGAGGAACCAGCAAGCATAAAGAGTAGGCCAGAACCAGAAGAGGCTATAACCTTCAAAGAAACATTCCCAGAGATCTATTTCCCTAGCTAGGCCCCGCCTCCTAACGGTTCCACAGGCTTTCATAAAAGCACCACCAGCAAGTCGATAGTGCTCAGACTGTGTTATGAGAAACATGTTAGACTTAAGCTGCAACATTACCTAGGAAGAAACTAGAAGATCATATTTCACTACACTTAAGGTAAAAAAAATTGTTCTGCCAATGGCACTTTCTGCCCTCTCTAGTCTTGTTTTCATAGAGATAGCTGACTCTCTGTGTTCTTTGGGGATGTTTAATATCTCTGTGTTTTTGTTTTCTTCTCTTTACAAAAAGGTAGAAAACAATTAAGTGGCTGGCCTGAAGCTCGGGTCTCATCTGAAATCTAAGCTGGGGATGAATCTGTTTCTAACTTCATATAAATGTTATTACTGGATTCAATTCACTAAGGATGGCTAGATCAAGGATCATCACACCTCAAAGGCTATTAAATGTTTGTCACCCTCAGTTCTTGGTCAAGTGGTCTCATCTAACTTAACAGTTTGTTTCATCAATGTGTGCCAGCCAATAAAACAATGGAAAGAGTTAACAAGATAGACGCCAGTCTCTTATATACTGAAGAGACATTCCATCACTTTACTAACCTCTCCTGGCTAGAGGTGAGTATCTTGCTTCAGACTGCACTTAAGGGGAAGGAGCTGTACAAAGTCATAAATACCAGAAGGGTATCATTGGGAACCATTTTAGAAACTTCTGACCACAAGGGCCAAGAGTCAAGGAGGCATGGTCCTCATAGTTAGATGTAGACACTACTGACTTCCTTGATTCAGTAGTAGGATATGTGATTAGGTATCAACCAATCAGATTACCACCTTCTGAAGGTCTTGTGATTGATGATTAGCTCCAGATTGGCATAGAACCAATCTAGCAGATAAGATGTGAAGTGGTACCTATAAATCTTCCCTCTGGGCTTGAATCAAAGAGAGAACAAAGTCTGGACACAATCTTAAGATCCCACAAAGTTTGAGATGGGACCAAATGAAGATAGATGAAGCCTAAAGTTCATAGACGAGATAAAGGGAAAGCAAAAGTATTGCTGGAGAGCCACGTAGATCAACATTCAGCTCCTGCTGCTGGAGTCAGACAACTTATTTACGAATGTCTGCCTTTCCATTCCAGTCCTTTAGAAAAGCTGAGTTGAGCATGAGGCCCCTTAATTTGGATGGAAAAGACACAGTAAATCTGCTGTTTTCCCAATAAAAAAAGCAAGGCACAATACTTAGTCCAAGTAGACACAGCCTAAGATGTCCTGGTTTCTAAAAATAAAGTTACATACAATCCTCTGAGGTGTTTGCTGGTTGGTATTTAGAACTGAGGATTTAAACATAATCAGCATCCATGAAATGCAATCTCCCCTTCTTTTCTCTTAATGCTTTTTTGACCAAAAGTGTTTCATTGCCTGAACTCTCTAATGAGGGAATATTTATATGACATACCAAAGCAGATGTGAGCCTCGTTTTATGAAATCCAAACCCAGATGGTCTTTTCTTTCCATTGTCTTATGTAATTTACATGCAAGCAAAACATAAAAAAATCAAATGTAATTTCTTTTCCACCATTTAAGCTTAATGACCCTGTAATCACTTTCATAGCCTCAGTTTCTCTGCTGAGTCTCCAGAGGGTCTGTGGATTAGTTCATGTCATAGAGGTGCTTTACAGCACTTGGAAGTGCCCAGCAAGAGTAGAAATGTCAGTTATCACGAAACATGCATTTCCAATTTAGGATATTCCACCATGTGTCCTCTGTTGAGTCCAAAATACTCCTTTAATTTGAATCAGCCCAGAGCATAAAAATTAAAAGAAAGATTTGTAGGCGGAAAAGAGAGGTGGGGAGTTAAAAACCAAACCAAAACAAAACCCAAAAACACTGACCCCCGAGGTCAACTTCTCTAAATGAGGGAGTTTTATTTATTTATTCATTTATTTTAAAGAACATTCTGTTTTGTTTGGTCATCTATAGGGCAATGGGAAAGAGAATTGAGACTGAACGAGAAGCATACAAAAGGACTCTGAGAGGTGTCTAGAATTTTTTTTTTTNTTTTGCTGGAGAATTCCTGAAATACGATGGCGAGGTTTAATTTTTTTTTCACTTGGCTTAGTGACAGTTTCTGCCACCTTCCCAGACATTACCTTGACAACCAATTCATGCTACATTCTTGAGAATTCGTTAGCAGACTCAAAACAGAATAATAACACCTATTTAGTTCTTCTCAATTTAAAATTGTATTTGTAAATGTTGGCTTCAAACACTCCAAAAGGGCATGTGAAACTTCATTGATTGCATTAACTTGTACTGTGTAATATAGTATATTTCCCAGAACTTCATAAATCCTACAATATTCATAGATTTACAATGTAGATATACTGAGGATTCTCTTTGAAATTAAAATTTATTTTCTACTTGGTTCTTCTTAAATACAGTCCTTTATAATCCCAAGCATGGCTGAGGCACTGAGTGAGCAAAAGGGTACTGAATTCAGGATTGACCATACACTGACCATATAAATATCAGGAGAGCTTGAAGGATGAACAAGTTAGTAATTCTGGGTCTTACATGACTCCAGATAGGTGCTGGTAAGGGATGTCTAGGAAGCCAAAAGAAAATTAATATTGGAGTCCTGGGTACCTGAGGTCTATTTCTATAAGTCAAGCAGCACTGACATTTGGATGGTTTGCTGACCACATGATTTCCAGTATATTTAAATTAAGACATTTGGTACTTTGTAATTTCTTCTTTGTGCTCCTAAATCAAAGTGCAAAATAAATGATGATGACAACAACAACAAAAAGCAATGCTTCTTATTTGCAGATGGCAGCCAAGAGGTAAAAAGAGTTAAGGGGAAAAATCACACGTTATTAAACTTTGAGTCCCTTATGGTACTGTGAATTTTACGGCAGGTGTTGAAATTATGAGCAGTCCAAACTGTGCTGGAAGACTGGGTCAAGTCTCCTTTCACTTCACTCTATTGGGAGCTTTTATTTTTTTCCTTTCAGGAGATGGACTTTAAAATGCCTTGTATTTCCCATTCACCAGTCCTTTTTGCAACACCTTGATTCCCTTGACAGCATTCTGTCAGCAAATATAAGTCACTAAAAGTCAGTTATCCTGAACAGGTCTAATGACTCCATCCAGAACTAAACACCACAGCAGGGTTGCCTCCACTTTCCTATACTTAAAGGTATTCCCATTGGCCTTGAAGGTGAATTCGGAGTTTTATGGAAAATTTATGTGGATCAAGGATGGCAAAATCAAAATTAACCATGGCCAGTATGTGATTTCCTGCTGCTTCATAGTGGGATGGACCTAGTTCTCAGGGTAACTGTGAAAGGAAATGAAAAGCACAAGACTTGTGTCAGGGGTCACTGGGTAGATCCTTGTGTTCTGTGAATCTTCATACACTCAGTAAACTGTCTAGCTAATCAATAATTCTGAAATCCCCACTTAAATGAGAATGGTCTCTGTACCAGTATTATGCCATTTCTTATTTATTTATCCATTTGTTTCTTTAATTTTTCATATGTGTGTGATATACATATACAAATGCATGGTATGTATGGTGCATTTATGTGAGTGTCTTCATACCCATTGGTATACATGTGGAGGCCAAAACAGGACATTAAGTATTTTCTTAGTCACTTTTTATATCGCTGTGAAGTATTGTTGGAGACTACTCTTTTGTTTTCTGGCTGCCCAGACCTGAAAACTCACACAAAACTATAATAATTACAACACTATTTGGCCAATAACTTAGGGATATTTTTTAGTTATCTCTTGTATCTTAAATTAAACCATTTCTACTATTCTGTGTATCACCACGAGGCTGTGGCTTACTGGGTAAGGTTTTGGCATCTGTCTCCTTTGGCAGCTACATGGCATCTGTCTGACTCCTTGTACTCTCTCTCTAAATCTCTGTTCAGATTTCTGTCTGGCTTTACTCTGCTAAACCACTGGCCGAAACAGCTTTATTCATTATCCAATAAAAGGACACATACACACAAGGATATCCCACATCAGTGAAGAGACAGTATGATTAAGGCAACTTTTCTAAAAGAAAGCATTTAACTGGGGGCTTGCTTACTGTTTCTGAGGTAGTTTATTATTATCACAGCAGGGAGCATGGTGGCATAGCCGGAAGGCACAGTGTTGAAGTGCCTGAGAGCTACATTCTATTCTTTGGACAACAGGCAGAGAGGTGGGGGGGAGGGGTGGCAGGCCTGGGGCATAGGCTTTTGAAACATGAAAGTCTACACAGAGTGACACACTTCCTGCAACAAGGTCACACCTACTCCAACAAGTCCACCCTTTTTCATCCTCTCCAAACAGTTCATTAACTAGGGATTAAGCATTCCATCCTAAGAGCCTATGGAGGCCATTTTCGTTCAAACAAAAGAGATGTCTTCCTCTGCCTCTTTCCTCTTACTACCTTGATGCAGATTCTTTCACAGAAATAGATTCCCTCACTTTTGGCTTACAAACTCTCTAGATCCACATGTCTCTGCCCCCATTATAGGCATGCTCAGCTTTTTATGTAGGTGCTAGGGATTCAGAATCATGCCCCCATGCTTGCAAAGTAAATACTTTTTGCCACTGATCTGGCTCCTCAGCCTTATCACCATGTTCCAGTATGTGGCTAGATGTTGCCTCATGGTGCAGTATCCACATGGATATCCCAAAGTAGCTGCAGTGACTCTTGTGTCCACATGCTCACCATCAGAAAGAATATTGCCTCACTTCCCATTGAAGAAAGAATGAGGACATTTGACGGTTGGATGATTTGTATCTCATAGGCAGCTTCACATATTTTTAGAGTTATATCAGTGACTAAAACCACACAGTAAATACCTCCAGATTGAGAGTACTATTCACTTTTTAAGAACACAAACCTTCAAATCTAAGAAATATTTTCAGGATTTCCATAAAACGTGATTGATTCTAATACCTAAATTACCCCAAAGAGAGCCTTAATGAGTACCACAGCCCCTCAATGCAAAGAGTATCATTCTGAATTTTTAAGATCCTGCGAACATATAGGTATATTATTTAATCTTTTTTCATGTTAATCATTTTCCTTGTGTGTTTTACTAGCCTGTTATTTCCATAAAAAGTGCATTTTGGTAATGAAACCATATTTTCCCTGTTAGAAATTTTGCTTTAAACAAAGCCTTGCCCATAAAAGAGGAGATAAGCATCTAATTGGCGAACCCTGGGAGTTTCAAGTTCAAATTTTTATTGTGCAGCTTACTGCCTTCTTTGGTTGCAAATGTCTGATGTCTGCACACAAAAGCAGACAGCTTTCTGCTTGTCATGTTTTTAACTTTAATCTTTGCTGTAAAAAAATGCAATGTTAGCTGTTGAAAAGCGACTATTTTCAAAAAGGAACCTAATAACCTTTCCTATTTCTAGGCCAGGTGTCCCACAGTAACAAGCCATGAAAATAGACGGAGTGTGTTGTCTCTGCAGCTATGCTGTGGTAAGATGGCTGGGCTGCAGTCAAGATGTTAACAACTTCTGGTTAGAGACTGGCAGGGCCAACCACACCATCTCACACAATGGAGCTAGGCTGGGGGTGATGGCTGTGAGACTGGAGAAATACAATAAGCTTGATCTCTCATGTGGGAAAATCCATGGTGTTTAATAGCTTCATAAAGTGGCATGCTTTTGTCTCTCTGTATAAAAGTCCCCAGTAAATTCTTACATTACCACCATTATAAAATGCAGCATCGGAAATGTTGAGCTGTGCTATTTGATCCCCAGTGGCAAAGGTTAGGAGGAACCAAAAATCATGACTTCCAAGAAAATACTATTTAAGTGTAATTTAAGAAGGCTTTGAGGCCATAATTTTCAATGTGATGCCAAACGTGCTTTCGTGACATACACACCCCCACCAAAAGAGTAACGCTTCACAAGGATAATTGACAACAGAAAAGATGAAAGGTCAGTAGAGAAATGAAGAATATAATAATCATTTGTGCCAATTGGCTCCACCGCCTGAGTTTAGGAAAGGAGACCACCTGTTGTTAGATAGGATTTTCTAATAATGCAGAAAGGAACTTTCTACCTAGAAAGGCACAGTTTTCTGCAGGAACTGTGGCTTCCAAGTGTAACTTGCAAACCATGGATTGAGGCTGAGATAGACATTTCCGTTGAATAAACCGGACCACTGCTCACTCATAATAGGCATTTATGTTGATACGTGGACATGGTAGGTGTAATATTGAGTTGGAAGTCTCACCCCAGCCTGCCAAGCACTGACCCCTCCCTGGGGAAGGTCAGGACCACTCCCACAGGGTATTTAGGGTAGCACTGGAACACGTAAGACATGGTTTGGGTTTGCGTGCGTTCATGCGTGCGTGCATGCGTGCGTGCGTGTGTGTGTGTGTTTGTCTTTTCCATGTTATGCTCTCCCAGGCACCCAAGTGTGCCCTCTAATAAACCTGGGCATTTGATGCGTTTTAATCTGGTCTTATTGGATTTCTTTGTGCTGGTGGAGAGATTTTTTTCCTAACAGTAGGAACATGCATGAAAGTGCTGATACAATTTACCCCTCTCCATGTGTCATGTCATTGGATGGTCAGTGCAGAAGTCAGTACCCACTTGTAAGGATGTGACACAATTAATAGAGAAATTCCATAAGCCTCACTGGGGAAGTATAATATAAGAATAACCTAAATAGGTACATCTACTGCTAAAATATACACTGTTAGGCATATTTCATAAAAACAACCAATGGATTTAAGAAATTGAAAGCACAGATTTTGATAGTCTAGAATAAAGGTTCATAAACCTTACCTCTAAAGGGCCAGAGAGTGAAGTTTGGCAGTGGTGACACACACCTTTGATCTCAGCACTCAGGAGTCAGAAGCAGGTGGATCTCTGAGTTCAAGACCAGCCTGGTCTATATATAGTGTAAGTTCCAGAATGGCCAGAGCTACACAGTGAAATCCTGTCTTGAAAAGACAAAAAAAAAAAACCATGGTGGGATCACACAGACAGTGAATACTTGGGACTTCACAGGCCATGCAATTTCTGTGTCAACTACTTAATTCAGCCATTATTGAAAGGTCAGTAGGGAAGGAAATAAAGTTTTCCTAAACACCATAGAAATCAAAACCAAAAAATACCACAAGCAATGCATAATCACACAGTGTGGCTATGCTTCAATAAAACTTTATTTACATAAATATCCTACAAGTTGAATAGGCCTGAGTAGACTCTTGGTTGAAAATAGCACTGTCAAAGAGATATAATACGTGAGCCACATATCTAATATTATACTTCTTGTAGCCACTACAAACTACATTTTAAAAAATAGATAAGGCAGGCAAGTTGCCTGCAATCCCAGGATATATATGGAAACTATGCTGCATGTTTTCACTCATAGGAAGAGGGGAAGTATTTGGAAACAAGGAGGGAGGACAGAAAAAGTGTGGTGGGCATTGAATGTGTTCAGAGTATACAACACTGAACAAAATCTTTTATAATGAAGCCCATCAATTTGCTCAATAGATGTGCAGTAAAAGAGAAAAAGAAGTGAGCATGAATAATTTCAACAGTCATCAACATTAAACAAGACTATGACATATGACTATGTTAGAAAATGGTAAGATCAAGATTCTTCCCTAGTCATATTTGAACGCAGATAAGCACACAGACATCATCCAAGCCACAAAACACAAAGAGAAGTCCTCCTCCCCGGACATATATAACGGACAGTTGATTCTTTAAAGATTACAGCTTTAGTTTTTTTCTAGTCTTCCCACCAACTGCTCTATATCCTCTACTTCTTGAGGTTATGTGACTCAGAACAAAGTTATCTTCATGTCGATTTCCTTACCTATACATGGCATCCACTTTATCATGGCTAAGTAGGTGTCCAGAAGAGGATTCACTTGTCCAAGGTCACACAGTGGGCAGTAGAGATGGAATGTGGTTCCAGAGTCGACTAACTATAAATCCCATGTTTGGGCAAATTTTTATGTGCTTTTATGTTACATGACTCCTATTGCGTTATATCAGAAAGGAAGTCAGTGATGGGAAGAGAAGTATGAAGTTATTGGTAGAGGAATGTCTCAGGCAATGTACTTTGTTTCAAGCAAATGAAACACCACTTTGGGAAGTGAAGTATAAATGGAATTCATTTGGAAATTGAAAGCATAACTGAAAACCAGTATGGGAAAGATGCTGGACTAGTTCTAAGGACGGTGGAAGACAAGGACAGTCAGGTCACTGAGACAAGCCAGGTATTGTCACCCTACTTAGCCGATTTCTGACAACCATCTTTATATGCACAAAATAAGGAAGTGAGGACTTTAAGGGTCACAGGGCAATGGGGGCACAGCCACTGATCTCGAGGGCATTTTAAACTAACAGAGGCCCAGTAATCCTCTATGAACAATAATAAAATCAGTTCTCATGTAACTCTGCTCATAAAACATCGTTGGAAGTAACAAGAAAGAAGCAATTAGTCCCACAAGAAGGCCACAGGGGAGCTTTATGGAAGTGTCTACATTGACTAAGAAACATTCTTTTTTTCCCCACCTTTTTTTGTGCCTCAATGCCCAAATAAGATCAGAAACTATTCAAACATAGATCCTCTAGTGTGGTGTGAAAAAACACGCATTGGCTTTTCTTAGTCTAGTTTAATGAAAGCTTTCTTTCGTTGGCTGAGGGAGTATGTCAGCACCCAACTCTATACAGCTGTGGAAATCAACTATATTTGACATAAGATATAAAGCATGTAAGAAATAGTAAGAGGCTGCTATTTTGAGACATTCTTATTTCATACATTTTACTTACAACAGTATTCAGCTTAGTAAAAGGGGAAATGTCTCTCCTCAAGAGAACTGTCAATATTTTTCCTGACACCAGTAAATTTTTTTCAGTAGATTCACTGAATTTGGGTGGATTGTTTTATCTACATCGAAAAATAAGACAATATAGTTAGTTCATGTTAATCATTTCAATCATAACGTTTCCCTTTATTTTAGCTTTGATTTCTATGAAAAGTATACTTTGCTAAGCAACTTTGAGCTGTTTCATGAAGTTATCATTTCTGCTTTTGTAAATACTAAAGCCCTTTCTATTAAGTAGGATAGGAGTGTGATTAGAGGGGAAGTTTATTCCTCCTAAGTAGACAGGGTGACAGAATCTCTTGGGGGGGGCTTTGATAATCTACATGTCCCTGGGAAATTCTGATTACTGCAGTTTCAATAGAATCACTTACTCTAGCAAACCCCAGCTTCTTTGGAAAGGAGGAAAGTTTGGATATTCTCCCAAGGAAGGTGAGAATCTCTGGCTAAGTTCAACTAAGGTTCCATGACACCCATTGCTAGGAGTCTTTGCTAGGCTTGTTCTCATAGATTCCACGGAGTTTCCACTGTATTAGAGAAAACCCTAACTATTACATACATACACACACGATTACACACACACACATGATTAGCACTAATAAACTTAGCAAGGTTGCCCAATAACCATCACTCAAAAATCAGTTGTGTTCCTATAAACTAACAACTAATAATATAAAATAGAAATTAAGAAAAATCTATTTACAAAATATCAAGATGAAGAAAATACTTAATACACTTACCTAAGGCGATTAAAGAATGAATGATACCTGCAACAAAATTTGTAAGGTCATTGTTGGAATTAATCAAAGAAGTCACAAATACATGAAAAGTTACCCCATGCTCTTATACTAGAAGACTTAGTATTATTAAAGCATCTTTATAATTAATAAGTGATCAATATAGTCAGTAAAAACACTAACAGAATTTCAGCAGCAATTGTGGCAGTAATAGAAAACTTTGTCTTAAAATTAAAATAAAAACTCATAGGACATGAATAATCAATCTTTAAAAAGAACAAAGTTGAAAGTCTCACACTCCTGACTTCAAAACTTACTTTTTAAAATATTTATTTATTTATTATGTATACAATATTCTGTCTGTGTG
>LOJH01006995.1:0-11182 GCA_001685095.1 Ellobius talpinus | reverse complement strand
GTGTGTGTGTGTGTGTGTGTGTGTGTGTGTGTGTGTGTGTGTGTGTGAAGCAGAGGGAAGAGCAGGCCTTCAGGTGAGGAGAGCTCTCGAGGTGAAGAGAAGAAAGTGGAGAGAGTGGAAAGAGGACAGACAAGCACAAAGCACACATGGAAATGCCACCCTGACCCCATTGCTTTATGGGCTAACCCAAGGCTTAAACTGATAGAACGAACCCTCCACTTGGGGTCATGGTTCACAGGTTGTAGCTGAAGTATCAGATGACCATGAGACATCTGTTAGCATCCTGAGGCCCCAATTCCTTCACTTTGTAGTAGATGACCGTCACCCAAAAGTCAACCCCCCTTGCGTATGGAGGCCCTCACACAGTGCCTGCCATTATATAGGTCTTCCTTGGTCCATACACTCTCATTGGTAATTCAGAGACACCTCAAAATTCTTAAAAATAGAGCTCTTTTGTGTTGCATTACAGTGTTCAAGCAGCAGTACCTGACCTAGACACAGGTTGATGACTCTTTCTGATTTCACTTGGTGATATTTGCTCCAGAAATACTGCACTAAAATCAATTTAATTAATGTATCCAAAATCTAAAAATTCTGACTTCAAAACGCATTGAAGGCCAAAGGGCTCAGAGTGGACACTGTTCATCTTGAAAGATAATGATGACAAGGGTGGAAACAGCCTCACTTTGCCTTAATTAACTTCTTTCTTGCTCTTGACTGTGATACTCACTTCTTGATTTGGGCATTTGGATCTCCCAGGATCCTCTTTGTTGTGTCCCTTTGCTGCCGTTATGACATATTTCTTAGAATCTGTATGTGTTCTTCCTCCAGTGCTCAATGCTGACCCTCTGGGATATTACAGGTTCTGCCCACTCTCTGGCACTTTTGGGCTCTGTTTTTGGTCTGCTGTTCACAAGTGAGAGACAGCAGGACGTAAGAAAGACAGAAATAAGAAGGATTTCTCTCCGGTGAAACAGAGTCCATCCACACTCTGCGCCTTCTCCATTTCTTATTGATCACAATCCATTGGATCTAAACAGCTGGATTGGATTCTGTGATGGGAAACAGTGGTCCAGTTCATGGCTCATGGATGCCATCTGGGATGGGCTTTATTCCCCAGTGGATGGTAGATAGCATTTCCTTGGTCTTCTCACTGCAAGATTTGGATTTTGTCTGTCCATTGACATATTCTCATAGACTGAGAAAGACTTTCCCCATTTCTAAGAGCATCTAGGAGAGGAACCCATTCAGCAGGAGCTGTTCCTAAGGATGATGCTCCATCAGTGTCTCAAGCCAGGATAGTGCTTTGCTAATTCGCTTCTTAGCATGTGGTGGTTTGAGTGACATGATTCATCATAAGCTCAGATGTTTGAATATCTTGTCTCCAGTGGTGGCATGATTTGGGTAGATTTAGAATGTGTGGCTTTGCTGGAGGTGGGCTTTGAGGTTTCAAAGCCACACACATTTCCTAGTTCACTACCTCTTTGCTTCCTGCTTGCAGTTTAAGACATGAGCACTTAGCATCCTGCTCCAGCCTGCTGCTTGCTGCCACTCTTTCTAGCCATGATGGATGCTTATTCCTGTAGAACCATAAGCCCCAATAAACCTTTTCTTCTATTAGTTTGCCTTGATCATGGTGTTTTATCACAGGAATAGAAAAAGTAACTAAAACAGAATCCAAATTTAAATTTTAATAAATTTATTATTATAGATGTTACATAAGATGTATACATTTTGAACTATATTCAAAGGCTGGAAATCCAAAGGCTTTTATGGGTCATTTCATCTTTAAGGCAGCCCATTGGCTGGAATCCAAAGAATATCCTCATTCAATTGCAGCAATAGGAAACAAATCCATGAAAGAAGAGGTGCAAACTTGGCCATCTGTGATGTGTGGCAGCAACATCATAGGGACCAGCTACGAGGTCCTATGGAGAAGGGAGACTAGTCTGGGCTGAAATAGTTGATAGATTCGAGGCAGACTTTAAAAACAGTATATGTTCAGATCATAGCTATGAGGCAGAGATTAAAGGGGAAAGAATGATATGACCTGTAAAATGTACTGACAAGAAAAAAAGAATGTGTGCTCAGGAGTCCAATAAGAACTATAAAGTTGTTGTAGAGGAGACATGTTGGGGAAGCAACTTATGGACTCATCATAAAAAGCCTTGGTCAAGAGACTAAAGTTTCTGGTGTTTGTCTACTACTTAGTATAGGGTTTGAAAAGGAAGATGGTTTCATTTTAGTATGAGAAAATTGAAGGTATGTAAAACAAAGAAGAAATACATTATGCTGAATGATTAAAATCATGAGAAGACTTGACGCTCACTTGGCAGATCACTGTAACTAGTGATCAGATCACTCCAAGAAGTCATAACTGTCAGCTCCATTTTTTAATGGGATGTGGATGTGTTAAATTCTTTGTCTAAGGCCATCCAAGTAGCAAGTGGCTAGCACAGAATTTAACCCAGATTTGTTTGCAACCAGAGCTGCCTGTCCATAAACCTATAGGAGAGGTGGCTCGGTTTCTGGATCATCTTGTCTGTTTGGAGGTTAGGGGTAGACCCCTGGGATTGCCAGGCAACTGCTCTACTGGGCTTTAGATGAGGAAGACTGTAAGGTAATGCAGACAAGCAGAGATAAAGACTGGAGCTGAGAAATACTGTAGAGAAATTGCCCAAAAATGTAGTGACTAAGGACAAATCAGGGGTTCAGTTTCCTTACTTCAAGGCTGGCTACTTAGGGAACACCAGTTAAAGAAAGAAGCTACAAGGGAGCTTTGGTTTGGAGAGGCAGATGAATTATTGATGAAGCCACAGCTAACACGGGCCTCCTGTTCTCCCTCCTCTATCTGATCCCCACTATCTCTGCCTTTTATTAACAGTGTCTGTGGAAGGCAGTAAGGCACATGTTTTAGTCCTATTGAAGTCGTGTAAGATAAGATTTATATAAACGTTGGAGAAGGGTAAGCAAGTGCAGGGGGAAGGGAGAAATCGTGTTTCATGGGAAGCCTCTGTTGAATCTATTCCCAGTCATCGGGATTTATGCAATCAAACTTCCCTGTAAAAACATTGTTCTACTGACTTTGCACCATTCTCACCATGGTGGCATTGGGCCCATAGTGCAGTTACATGACCAAATCTCAGTAGGCAATTAAAATTCATGATCTTGCTACTGGATGGCAGAACAATGTAAACTGAAAAGCACTGCCTGGATACCATCTTGTGGTTTTTATTAGGGGAAAATTAGTGGCACTTTGATTCACGAAGGGCTTATGGCAGGCCTGGGCCCTGTGGTGGCCCTAATATAGCCATCACTGGAATGCCAAGAGGCAGCCTGCTGTGTTAACAGATGTCATTCTGTGCCAAACTCACATAACTGAAAGGTTATGGGCCAATAAAAAAAATGTGGCTCTCCTTCTTTGGTTATGAGATTCAAGAGCAAACATTTTGGAAAGCAGGCTGTCTTGTTTCCTTTTAAAATATGCCTGTCAGAGTGGCCAGTTTCTATGGTGTGTTGTAGTTTGTAAAGACGTTGTGCCGGCTTTCCGTTGTCTGGTGGGTGAGCCTTACTTGGGTACACCCTTACTGTTTAACAGCAGACCAGTGCGGAAAACTGATGCAGGGTGGAGGGATCTGAACATTTGAATCAGGTTGGGGGTTTGCAATGGGGCCAAGATGCCACAGGGTCAGAATGAAGAACAAGGTGTCCACACTCTCTGAGAAGAAAGCTCTGGTCCAGCTACCTAATGATTATCTAATTTGGTGCAGGTCATGCAGCTGGCAAGAGCCTCCACTGTGCAGTCTGTGAATCGGATTTATTTCAAAAGGATTAAAAGGTCAGAATGAATCTATACAGGGTGCCTTGAAATTAGTCAGAAGACCCCTAAGTCTTATGGGTCCACCCTATATTAAGCAGTTCATGTTATGCCACTTCCTTTTCATAATTGCTCAACAATACAAGTAGCATCATTCTCACATTACAGGAACGTGGGTCTAGAAGTAATCTAGTGAAGGAGGTGGAGAGCTAAGATCCCACCCTGATCCTAATCTATTGGTTCTGTATCATCCATCACTAAAAACTAAGCTATATGGCTGTCTATGTGCTTCAGAGGTGTGAAAGCAGATTTGGTGCTCAAAGTGAGTTTCCTAGCACCAGGCAGGCAGTTGGGAGGCACTTCAGCAGTCCTGGGATGCTCAGTGCATTAGGTTCACGGGTGCCACACCTCTACTTTTGAAGAAAAGCCCCCTCCTGACATGTATGTTCCTCACTGAAGCTAATTTCCAAAGTCCTGTGTGTGTCTGCATATGACTCTGGCCACATGTGTCTGATACCTGTATATTTCCACTGGGGGCTGCCTCTTGCACTGGAGCCTCAGTAAGAGGCTGGGCTGAACTCTGGCATTGCTCAGCATCCACTGGGGGTGGGAGGGAGCAGGGCCAAGTGGCATGGTGAAGGGCTCCCTTCTCCTAGAACCAGAAGAGCCAGGAAAGACCACAGTGTGAGGTGAAGTGAAGGCTCTATGGGTATTCTAGAAGGCTCTAAGCAGCAGCCCTCTGAAAACACAGTGCTCAAGAGACATAAAGCAAAGATCAGGACTCTGTTCCTTCCAGTGGAGGCCTAAGTGCAGGTGGATAGTCAAGTAGAAGGCAGGCAGCCTTGGGGTGTTGCATGCCAGCACTGATATCCTTAAGGTGGGCACAGGATGGCTCCAAAGGGCCCCTCTGACTTTTGGAAGAGAGGGTTAGAGCAGCTTTGTGGAACCCAGGATCTGAACCAAGGCCATGGGTGGTTTGAGAACCAGCAAGTGGCATTTCTTTAGTACCAGATTTCAGGCACGACTTGAACCTGTCAATGTCTCATTAAGGTGGATTTGTCCCCTCCCTGTTAAAGAGCAACACAACAAATTCAAATTCATTCTGACTCTGATTCAACTTCTGCCTTCAATGTGTTATTCTAGTATGATGAGTCCTGGCTCTGAGTCTCCTGTAGCCTTTCCCATGTAGGGTTAGTTGAATTTTTGTCATATTCTGAAAGTGCCACTCCATGAACCCCGATGTTTATTAACTGTATCAGCATAGTTGTTTAGGTTAAGCATTTGCAGTGATGGTGACAAGTGTTGTGAGTCCTTTCTTTGCACTTTCCATGGCCACAAGCTCATTGTGTGTCTTATCCAAATTAGCAGCATCTCAACCTTTGAACCAGCATCAGGAAAATGCAAATAATGGTGTTATCAAGGAAGTGTTTCAAGGAATCAATTAAAGCACAAAATCACCCTGCTAATCTTCTCTGTGGGGCTGTTCTGATGCAATCCGATGATGCCAAAAATCAGTATACAACCAACGAGTGGCATCCAAAACTCAAGGCGTTTTAATATTTAGCATGCCCCTATCAGAGAGGATACTTATCTCTGCTTCAGTGTGAGCAGTGTTAGAATGCTCTACTGGTGTGCACAGAAGTTCTCTGCTCCTTTCTAGTGATTGCTTCTAAGGAACATAGGTTATGTAACACCTAAGAACTCAGTCTTCCATGAAGATGCACTCCAAAGTTTAAATGCCTATAGTTAAGGTTAGCATGTCTTCCACTGTGGAGATTTCTTTCAAGTAGGTGATCAGGCGGTTGACATCAAGATGGGCACTGTATCTATAAGTACCTTCCAAAATCCAAAGTGCTGAAGCATTTTCTGTAATTTGGGTACTTCTTCTGGCTCCCTTTGTGACACTCAAAATTACCTTTACGTGTCATGACTCTAGTGGACACTGTTTCATTCTTGCCTTACAAAAAAAAAGAAAATTTAATGAAAATTGAGGTCATACAGTATATGATAAAAGTAGATACCAAACAAAGTCTCGCCACTCCAAAGCACAAACCTCAGAATTGCATGACTTCTTTCCTTTCAGCCCCGGGTAAGTACTACCTATGCATAGGCAATGGGATACTTCTAGGCCTTGGCTATAATAATTATTGAGCAAAGTCATGGGAATGAGTTAAGGTGCTGGATTGCATCTGGCCTCAAATTCTGATTCTGTCATACAACTTTTCAATCCTAAACAAAATAATCTCAAGGCGCCCCATCTGTGAGGGGAGGGAAATACTTCATAGGGTTATAGAGAGTAAATGGGTTAACACTTAAATCATACAGACTCTGAGTGGATCCAGTCAAGTAGCCTTAAAGGATGGCTCCTGAGGATTGGATGAGATGCTGTGACAGGACAACTTGGCACAGAGTTGGTTCCCTGTGTAAGCAGTAGCTATGGGCCACATTGCTTCTTTATATGGCGTATTTCACCCAATTATAACTTTTGACTTGCAGTCTTACCTACTTTATATGGCATCCAGTTTTGCAAAATGTTTTTCCAAATTGTACATTTGTCCTGATTTCCTATTTCTATGCAACATGTGTACTTTACTATCTGTTTTGCAAAGCTTTCTTCATCCTAAGGTCTTCTATCCCTTTCCTCCCATCCCTCTCCAAGTCCTCCTTCCCATCGGGCCTGGCTCTGCTCTGTCCATGGTCCTGACTCCGCATTCTTGAATCCTTTAGCTATGCCAGTCCTCAAGTTTCAAACTGAAGCTAAATTTCCAGACGGTTCACAGAAGTCTCTCCGATTACTCCACTCCGCACAGAATTACTAGTGTGAGTTTTGGCAGTGCTTCAAAGCCTGCCTTGGTCATATTTGACTATCCCTTCTATGGGGGCTGTGAGCTTAAACAAAGAGTGGACTGGACAAGCAACAAGGCCACATCATATTTAGAGGTTATAGATAACTAAGAACTGTACTGAATTTATTTATAACAGTCACATGTAATACTGTTACAATGATGATGCATCAGAAACTAATATAGAAAAAATAAATGTTTATATGAATTTATATAAAATAGGCACAGTTAAGTACCTATATTTAACTTGCTAAAATGAGAACATTGTATTTAGAAGGGATTTTTCTTATTTCTTATCAAATTATTCATGAAAGTGTGTAAAAATGTGCAAAGGTGTTTACAGTAGCACTAAGACATCAAAAAATTTCATTGATATATATTGTTTTCAGTGATATATATATATAAATGATACTTGAAGCTGCCAAATAGTCATGCACAGAATACCATGTAGCTCCTAAAAAGAACAAAATGGATGTATTTGTATTCAAGGAAAGACATTTTTACTACATTATATATAAAAAGCTGCAAAAGTTTATCCTTTATACTATTTCATTTTTATAAAATGGAAGCATAGTTGAATATAGTTTATGTTCATTTATGAGTAGAAAAAATAGATATTCTCTAATTTGCTAAAATACCTCTGAAGACTTACATATTGGAGATTAAGGAATGGTGAGTAGGATCATTTTATTTTTTAAGTACCTATTCAACAAATAAACTCCTTGATGTCACACATTTTACCAAATCAACACAGCTGTATGTACTTACAACTAAAACCTTCTCTGTGTTTTCTTACAGTCTTAAGGTTTTTTAAATATAGCATGCATGGTTACAAGAATCGAATTTTTCTCAGTGTGAACTTTCTCCCAGCAAGAAGTGTTATTTGATTGCTTTTCTTGGTATGTAGATATTATTTGGGTATTTAGATTTTATTCGATATTTAGATGTTCAGATTTAACATAGTTCTTCTAAAAACTGAACACTGCATGGATTAAAATTTATCATCCCAGTAAATACATTGTAAGTGATGATATTTTAAAAGTGTATTAGATCTTAAATGGCTTTTGTACTGACCAGCCAGGACAGACGCTAAAGGGGATTCATAGCATCCTGGCAGAAATCCAGGGTTGGCTTCAGTGTGTGAATTAGTAGGAAGTGCCACTTGAGTCTATCCTTTGCTTGTATCTTCTTGATTTCCTCCCTTCCTATCCGGTCCTGAGTCAGCAGATTATATTGAAGGACACTGCTCATCCAGCAGGGAGGCAGGTACTCCTGTTACGTGTATACCTTGGACAAGATAAAGCAAAGTGAATTGGCATGACAGAGGAAGAATGTGGACTTTGAAGCTGACAGATCTGGGTTTGGTACCTGATCTAGTGCCCTCCTGTGTGACCCGATGCCAGCCAGATAATCTCTGTGAGTCACTGTTCGTGAGTGATGAAAGCATCACTACCTCTTAGACACATGACTGGGTAAAATGAGGCAGCCTGCCAAGTGTCTGGGGGCATGATTGATACTAATAAATGTTAATAATCTTCTCTCCCCTTCCCCCAATCTTCCTTTTCATATGTCCTTAACTTACCTCCAGAATGTGAGCCAGGGCTTTCTAATATCTACTACTAGGTGACTTTCTCGGTCAGGGACTGCCCATTTTTCTCTTGTCCAGTCCAGTCATGTGCCCATTGTTTCTCAGGATTAAAGGGATAATGTTTCAAGCACCAGGATTTTTTAGGAAGCATCGAATACACAATTGTGCACAGCTTAAAGTATATAGAATACACCAACTCAGCTATGTGGCTCTTATGGTGAACTAGGTCAGTTTACTCTTTTTCCCTCAAGTGAAAGCTCTTTGAGGTCAGACACCAATGTTGACCTACTCTCTATCTCTCTCTATGCCTTGAAAAATTATCAGTATATTCATCAAATACTGAATGATGACTGAATGACTGACTGACTGACCCAGGCATTGCATAACCTCTTTAGGTATGAGAAAGCAGCTTTAAAATTGGCCAGCAGGGTTTGATATAAAGCTCAACTCTGATTGTTGGGGCTTAATTACATCTCCTAGGCAAGCACAGCTATACCTATGTTATTCTAGATCAGATAAGATCTTCCATTTGTACCTATTCTTCATTTTCTCGTTGGCTTTGCTGGGGCTCCTTAGTGTAATGGAAATTGCCTGAGGCAAGTTTCAATGGTCTGAGAGCACAGGAAGACATCCCTGATCTTGGAGAAATTACCTGGACAAGCCCTGAGAGCATGAGGGAAAGCTTTGGAGAGGCAATTGAGAAACCTCCCAGTGAGACATAGTCTGCGGATCACTGGCCCAATATCACATAAAGGCCCCATCCAAGCCATTACAGCCTATTGTGTCAATGTGTTTCAGTGGAGGCTGCCATCCATAGATCACCACTGGCAGTGAAGGTAATACTTCCATGGGAACTGTTACCATTTCCCATCGGTGAATTCTATTAGAGGTCCGTGGGTTATTGCTACTGGAGTTCATATTAACTCTGTCAAGGGGATGGTGATCGATTCTGTGGAATCTTGTGAATACACACAGAATACATTTCATACTGTCATTTGGGTTTTGTACTGCATTTCCATGATCCCTACTACGTGGTAAGTCCAATATCAGCTCCTTAAATTGCTACAGAGGAAAAAAAATTCCCACACTGAAATATATGCTCACTTCTTTTCTTCTCTGGTCACAAAAGATTTAGACATAAACATAAACCATTGACTGCTCCTGTAACTTGACAATTTGGTCTGAAGGAAGGGGCATATATTGAATGCCCACTGTGTACCTAAAAGCAAGGGAAAGTATGAGATGATACATAAAACTTAATACATTAATGTTCTCAGAGAATTTATGAAGTTAGAGATGCAAATGATTAAGGAATGTCATTATGAAACAGGTAACAAGATATGGTAAGCTCATAACCAGGTCCACCACCTAGTACAATAGGTATGTTCTCCAAAAGATGGGTGACTGCAATACTGCAGGGCACTGAAAAGAGTGAGCTCTTTACACAGAGCAAATAGACATGCCTTCATCACCTAGTGTACTGAGATTAAAAGTGGTACACTTTAGGAACTATTATTTGCCCTGAGGTAGCAGTGGGTCCTTCTTAGCCACCCAGGATACCCAGGTAGAATCAAACTTTGTGTGTAACTATGCTTTTGTCCTATACATTCCTGTAATGATGTTTCATTTATGAATTAGTCCCAGTAAGAGATTATAAAAGATAACAGTAATAAAAACAGAACAACTGGGATAATATATTATAAAAAAGTGTTATGTGAATATGATCTATCAAAAGAATCAAATCAGATATTAATATTTTAGACCATGATTGACCATATGTTATGGAAGCCAGAAAAAAATGAAGCCACTTGTATTGTAGTAATGGGAGACTGGTCTAGTAATGGGGTTACTGGTCCAGGAAAAGCAGTAAGAGGTAACTATAGAATGTTGCCTGATGGATTGTGGTTTAGATAAAGGTTGTTAAGTGAAAGGCAAGAGCTGATAGCAATTTGGGGGAAGAACAGCTTTCCCACATGCTCAAGGTGGGAGAAAATGCATCAGGTCTCTTTTCCTTCCTCAGTAGGTGTTGCTCAGCGTAGGCTAAGTTACGCATGTGACTGGTATGTGGAGCCCTGGCACTGTCTGAGTACTGGGGATACGACTTCTGAGCTGCACTATTCCAGTGTGTTCTACACTCAGCATTGGGGTAGTCTGTGCCTCTGACACATAGACATGGGTCGTCCTGTGACTCTATCCATGTCTGGACTGTTGAATCAGCAGCAAGTTCCTGGAGTGCATGCTGGATGTTGTAGCCAGTACTGCACTGATTAAAAAGGCACAGAGATGTCATTCTTTATGGCACTTCTTTTTGAAGGTGACCATGATGGCAGGTCATACTGAAAGGCAGAGTAGCCTGACGTCTCCATTCTGAAGATGGAATGAAGATGGTCTGGTTGGACAAGACCCTTCCTTAGTTGCCCCTTACTGTGTTCCTTGAATTTGTACCACCTTTTAATTTTTACAGTTCTGCTAAATGGGATTCATTTTGTCAGAAGGACAAAGAGATAATGCTGATGGATACATAAAGAAATATGTAGATAGAAAGACAAGACAGACAGACCAATTATATTTATATATATTATACTATATTATATTCTATAAATAGATTATAGATATGCAGATATATTAAAATAATGTCAGTTGATCTGATTTTCAACTCTTTTTTATCAAGGTCAAAAAATCAACAAAACCAGCTGTCCTCAAGTCCATAGACAATGATCCGCTAATCACATTACCTATTACATTAACTGTCCACATTTTTCTCTGCCTAACAAAGTCCCTCTTGCCACCCCCAAAACCCTCTCTGGACCTATATATTACCACTGGGCTTCCTCTTGCCTTTGAACTTTCTGCTCTTTTCTAAATAAAGTGCATTTCCCTTTCTGTGATGTAGGAGGGTCATCTGTCTATGTGTTACTTTCATTGGTTAATAAA
>LOJH01006994.1:0-31182 GCA_001685095.1 Ellobius talpinus | reverse complement strand
GTTCAATTCCCAGCAACCACATGGTGGCTCACAACCATCTGCAATGAGGTCTGGAGCCCTCTTCTGGCCTTCAGGCAGACACACAGACAAATATTGCATACATAATAAATAAATATTTAATAAATAAATAAATAGAATTGAGTTATCTATGACAGTAAATTAATACTTTTAATGCATAACTTATTTGTGTGGCCAACATGAAATATAATTATGGAAAGCTAAAGCTGATAGTTAACTTGTTAAGTACAAGTACTGAAGAGAAAAAGAGAATACAGTAAGAAATTTGGACTATGATTTTTAAATATCACATGATTATGACAAAAAATTCCTCATTCTTGAGGGGATTTACATGTATAATATATGAAGAATAAAGAAGAGCATATGATTACATACACTCAGGCAAACACACACACAAACACACACAGAGGCCAGAGACAGAGACAGAGACAAAGACCAGTAGAGATGCAAGATAGAGAAACACAGAGAGGGATAATAATAATTGACTATTAATTTAATGAGCATCATTTCAATGCACTTTTTAAAAGCATCATAAATTTAAATTTTTCAGAAAGAGTTTTCACAATTACTACAAAGATTTCTTCATTCCAATTTCATCAAATTCAGAGTAAATGCTCTGTAGGAATTTGAGAAAACAGTCAGGAATTGAACAGTGTTGAGTGGCATTTCATTTAAACTCAGATATATAAAAATTCATTTGAAGACTATAATTTACTGTTGTTCATGACACTGACAAAAATAAAATGGTACTTTTATGAAACATTGCAAACAATTAAGTGCATGACTAACTAACCTGTGTTTAGTTAAATGACTGTGATAACATCACAAATTTCAAAGATTTGCAATAGGAAAAGTGTGTATTCCCAAAAATTTCAGTCAGGACTTTAAGCTTTCAAAGTAGCCTGCAGGGAAGCTTCAACTGATAATACCATGCTTTGCTTGACTTCCTCTTATTGTCCATTTTGGTAGGATGTAAAATTGTTTCCTTAAAAGAGAGTTTCTTCAAAGGGTTTATAAATAATCATTAATTCCAGTTTGGTGGATATTTGCATCCTTCTTTTATTTCAGAAATTTGATTACAATATATTTTCATTTCTGGCTAGAAATCTATTTACATTTTATTGAGACACAAACATCATTTGTGTAATTGTACACCTGGTCTTATGACTTTTATTTATTTTCGTTAAATTTTGAGCACTTCCAAGTTAAAATTTCACAGCAAAGCTTGCGTGGTGAGCACTGATTTTGATAATATTGTAAGATGTTCTGTCACTATCATAACTTTTGTGTCATTTTGAGTGTACATGTAGATAAAGGTTGTTGAACCCAATTGCTGCAGTTCTTTAAATTTTCCTCCTATTACTGTTTTCTTTCCTCAGCCTCCCATGTCTATTGTCTCCAGCAGTATTAGAATATGACCAAGATTCTTGGACACACATCATAATGCCAATAGCACACATTCTTTCCTCTGAATACCCTCTGTTCTTATAGTTTTAGTATTCATGTGCCCTAAATCTAGTGATTCTTCCTCAGCACCTGAACAACTAAGATAATGATCATTTAATCTCTTTAGTATCTTCATATCTGAGACCCTTCTTTCTTTGCTACAGTTTATTTTCTGTGATTACACAAGCCAGTCAACTCACTTTTGGTCCATCTGCCAATATTGAACTGTTGGTAAAAGTCACAGGGGATGTTTTGATTAGTTCAGATCCTTTGTGCCACACTGCATTTCTTCTGCTGAATGTGTGTGAGGACACTGTGACTTTGTTAATTGTATTTCATAACTCCTAATTCATTTGATCCCTGTTTTAATAGCTTCCTTTTTCATGAATTGCCCAGTGGACCTGTATGTGAAACTTTGGTCCTATGTAATCATGAAATTCACACTTTTTAAGTAAATCTTGAAATTTTCTGCATTTTATATACTTGATAATATCAACTTTAAAAAGTTGTATTTTTCCACTTAGATTTATATAAAAATAATTCTTTCATTTATCCACAAAATATCATCTTCTAACATATGTCCAGTAATTGGCTACACTTTCCTTTCTCTGCACTCAATCATTCCCTGTAGTGTAAATATTTGCAAGGCTTTCTCCCAATTCAAAAATTTAATTGTATAACTCCTCTATTAGTTTCCATTAGTTACTATTCCATGTGTTTTATTTCAGAAACATCAAAAATGTGTCTTCATTTATTATCTCTATTATAATTAAAACCACAATGCTGAAGTTATTTTCTTAAATATCTAATGCAAATTTTGTCAATAGATATATATTCATTATTAAATGCTCTGTACATCAGTGTGAATTTTTATTGTGAGGATTTAGCCCCACTGATTCCTTTATCTTCTTTGAAAAGCCTAACATATTGCTGTTTTGGCTTTGAGAACACAAAAACCTTTTTCCTTGTATAATTAGTTGCTTATTCTCAATCTTTCTAGTGTCTATTGTGTTTCTTAATCTATTTAATTTAAGATATCATGGGTCTCAGACACTTTCTTCTTTCTTTTCAAGAACTGCAGTATTTTTCCTCTGGTTTTATCAGTTATAATCACTATCTTTTTAAATGTGTAGCTCATAAGGCTTTCTTACATCCTAGATGCATATATGCCATGCCAGTTGTTAGGCGTCACCAGCTGGATGTCAGATGAATCAAATCCTCTAAACCAAAAATTAAACTCATTATCTGTAGCAAGTCCTTTTCTTCCTTTAGTGTTTCCTATCTCAATGACACTACACCAAACATCTACTATAGAAAGTTTTATGAATTCACTTTTGCTACATTCTTCTTTTAGGCCCAATTTTTCAAAATCCTTTTGAGTTCATCCCCAGAATATGTTTAGATTTTGAATAATTATTACATCCCCTCTATTTCTAGAGTACTCATAGTCCATATCTTGGGCATTGCAGTAATTTCCTATTGAGTCTCTCATTTCGATATTCTAAACCCCAAACTGTTCTTTGCATAGCTGGCAGTGAAGTTAAATGAAGGTTTTATTTATTCTGGGTTTGATGGCATATGCTTTTAGTAGACAGAAGAAGGATGGTAATGAGTTGAAGGCACTTCTGGACTTTATGACAGTGCTTTAGAAAACAGAATCAAAATTAATAATTCAGATAATAAATAAATATAGTTCAAAAACCTTTGACCTACAGTTTGTCCTGCCTGTGTGGTGTTCTGGGAACAAGGATCTATCAAAATTGATGTCAAAGCAACCATTTCATCCAGAAAATGATGGGAACAGATGCAGTGGCCAACAGCAAACCATTATACAGATTTCAGGAATTCTGGCAAAGAAGGGGAAGGAAGGATCAGAGGAACTAGAAGGACCAGGCGCACCACAAGAATATGGCCTACAAAATCAACAGACCAGAATTGTAGTAGGTTCAGTGTATGATGAGGGATTCCCTTCTATATGCTGTGAATACCATTGGTTAATAAAAAACTGTCTGGGACCTGATCAGAGCAGAATAGAGATAGGCAGAGAAAACAAAGCTGAATGCTGGGAGAAAGAAGGCTGACATCAAGAGATGCCATGGAGCTACAAGAGGAGAAAGTCACAAGTCACCAGCTGAAAACTTGCCTGTAGGCCACAAGACTCGTGATAAAATATAAAATAATAGAAATTGATTAATCAAATATGAAAGAGCTAGCTAGCAATATGCTTAAGTGATTGGCCAAGCAGTGATTTAAATAATATAGTTTTTTGTGATTATTTCTGAAGGCTGGGTGGCCGGGAAACAAACAAGCAGCCTTCTGCAACAAATGTAACTGGTTTTATGTTGAGGTGTTTGATCCACTTGGACTTGAGTTTTGTGCATGGGGATAGATAAGGATCTATTTGCAATATTCTGCATGTTGACATCCAATTATGCCAGTAACATTTTCTGAAGATGTTTTCTTTTTTCAATTGTACAATTTTGGCTTCTTTGTCAAAAATCAGGTGTTCTTCCGCTTGTCGATTAATTTCACGTTGTTCAGGTTTTTCAGTTTGATTCCATTGGTCCACGTGTCTGTTTTTAAGCCAATACAAGGCTGTTTTTATTGCTATAGTTTTATAGAAGAGTTTGAAGTCAGGGATGATGATGCCTCCAGAAGCTCCTTTATTGTACAGGATTGTCTTAGCTGTCCTGGGTGTTTTGTTTTTCCATATGAAGTTTAGTATTGCTCTTTTGAGGTCTGTGAATAATTTTGTAAACTGTGTTGAGATTTTAATAGGGATTGCATTAAATCTGCAGATTTCTTTCAGTAAGATTGCCATTTTTATCTTTTTGATCCTGCCTATCCAAGAGCACGGAAGATCTTTCTATGTTCTGATATCTTCTTCAATTTCTTTTTTCAAAGTCATAAATTTCTTGTCATATGGGTATTTCACTTGTTTGTTTAGAATTACCTCAAGATATTTTATATTATTTGTGGCTATTTTAAAGAGTGATTCTTGTCTGATTTCTTTCTCACTCAAAAGTGGATCCTAGATGTAAAGCAAAGGATAATAAGAATACAATACACAGCTCCAGAGATGCTACATAAAAATGGGTACCCTTAGAGGGACACATAGATCACTCTGGGAAGGGGAAATAGATAAAATCTCTTGGGTAACCTGGGAGTGAGGGGCAGTGGAGGGGAGAGGATGGGGGATGAGAACATGAGGAAACTGGATGGTTGAGTTGTGGTAGGAACAGAATGGGAGAGCAATAAAGAGATATCTTCAGTTTCACTAATAAAGCTAGGCTGTTTGCAGTAATTGAATGTATTGTTCTTCAGTTCTATAAAGTTGTGAACAAGTACTAGAAAGAATGAATAGAATGCTATAAAACATAACTTAATGTCCTATAGATTAAATGACTTTATGTTCCTATAGATTAAATGACTTTAATCTATAGGAACATAAATATCTTCCAATGCTTATATATTCATCAAATGCAAGTTTTCTGAAAATGTTACATTAAAGAGATATGCAAACATATTAACTAACTGCCAGAACATACTATGCCGCTTAATCTCTCTAGATTGCATTTAATATTTCATAATAATGTGACAAGCATGAATTTGATGAATTTAAATTTCCAGTTGTAAAGTGGTATGACAATATATTCACATTGTTCTTTTTTGCTTTAGGTAACATAAGCCATTTTTCATAAGCCAATTTTTCTTAAAATGAATTTTCCTGACATTCATCATAATCTTGAGCCTGTTCATCATCATCATGATCATCATCTAAATGAATATGATTGTTTATCATGTATACATATATAAAAATTTTTAAATTACTCATGTTGTAAATGTATGCTGAGATGAAAATAATAAGTAGAAACATACTGGAAAGATTGCAAATAATTTCTGGTTACTGTTTCATGAAATGATTGCTATTGGCATATCATTTCTCATTTGGTCAAGTTTCAATTTTTTTTCATTCAACTATAATATATTTACTATTGTTAGCCTTTTAACCTCTATCCTTTCTCCAATCTCTCAACAGTCTCCTCTATTTTCCCAAATAATACTACCTTTACTGCACACAAACACACACAAATGCATATGCACATGCATGCATGCACAGAACAGGACAACAGGGAAACAAATAATTGATAATAGTCATAGGTAGAGGATAGATGAATATAAAAATAGACAGATATATTTAACTGATTGTATATTTATAACTGGTGATCCTGATGGAAAATGCACAGATATCTATTGATCCTACATTGAAAACCAAATATCAGAGTAATGTTTACAGAAAAATCAAACTTTGAAATCAGTGAATTTGGGGAGGCTTACAGAAGCCTACCTGTTGGGTTACTTGAAGAAGCATAAGATAAATCAAAGGCAGACACCAACATAGGTGAAAATTCATGTAATCTTCAGCCCAGGAACTGTATGTATGGCTTAGAGGAAGCTTGTTAAGTTTCAGAGTCTTCTCTGATAAATAATTTTTACACTTGTGTAATCATGGAAGAAATTTTGTGATTCATTTTAAGTTTCTGGAATTTCTTGATGCTTGTGAGTTGTTTTCCTCTGAGATTTTATTAGGTTTGATTAGTTCTTGAGTATTAATGATCATCCCTCTAGGATGACATATTTTAATTTATAAGAAATTACTGCTGAACAACATAGTAAAGAAAACATGCAATATTGGACTGTTTGAATCTGGCTTATGATTATGATTCTTTTTCTTTAACTGATTACTTAATGAAAACATTCACAATGCAATCCTACAGTATTCTAACTATATGCATAATGGCTGCTAATTTTAGGGTTTTGGCTT
The DNA here is from genome assembly GCA_001685095.1 of Ellobius talpinus. Lineage (NCBI taxonomy): Eukaryota > Metazoa > Chordata > Mammalia > Rodentia > Cricetidae > Ellobius > Ellobius talpinus. The sequence goes on along the minus strand of LOJH01006994.1, from coordinate 24,893 downwards.
TTGAAGAACCCATAAAATGTACTGCAATAAAGAATACTGGATTTTTTTTTAAACTTTAAGTATGTGTTTGCCTGCCTGCATGGGTAATGTGGAAGTCAGAATAGGGTGTCAGATTCCTTTTGAGCTGGAGTTTTAAGAGGTTGAGATGTGCTTGGTGTGGGGCACTGGGAGCCATACTTGGGTCCTTGGTAAAAACAGCAAATTCTCTTAAACACTGAGACATCTATCTAGTTGGTAAGCAAATATTCTCAAGTTATAAATCTTTGTAAGTTTTATGATTATATTCCCTTTTGGTCTTATTTTATGAATTCATGCTGATGTCCAAAAATCTTTAAAATTCCCATATATTTTTAAATTTCCAAAGTACGTTGAGTCATACTGATTATTACATTTACAAAAAACAGAGATGCAAATTTTCACTAATTTTATTTTAATTTTCAAAAGATTATTCGACTTGAATATTTATTTATTTAAACATAAAAACACATAGACCTGTATGTATATGTATATCTGTGTACAGATTCCATTTTATAACTCAAATATGCTCATTATGAATTATTTAGTTGTGAAGTACTTATAGAAATTGTAATTTTATAAATTATTTACCAAATTTTCTCAATAATAAAGGAAAATGTGAAAAATGTAGAGATAAGTTCACATTCCATATTATATTGCAAATACTTTTTATCACCTTTTTACAATCACCTTTTAAAAATATTATAATCACTTTCCATGATACATAGAAGTTACTATTGCAAAGTTATTGAAGTTTCCATTGTCATCTCCACTTAAACAAATTGGTGGACAAACTAGGCAGTTATATTTTATTTAGAAAATATCTTTTAAAATATAGTTTTAAAACTTAAAATGATTTTATTTTTAATGTATATTTGGTTTAAATTAAGTAAGTATTCTATGGTTTTAACAAAAGGGAGAACATATGCTATAGATCACAACTGTGTTTTAGATTCTCAGCTTGCAGAGAAGTCTCTCTAGGAATAACTCTAGGTCATGATGTTAGGTTAAATCAATGGAATTTCATTATCTGTAAACATTAAAACTATGCAACTTGAGATTTACCATCAATGAGATGTATACTCAAATTTTAGGAGTTGCTCATAAATATATGTATTCTATTATCTTAATTATTATTAATTATTTTAAAAAAAAATATTTCTTTATATTTTCAATGCAAGTTTTAATTTTTTCTTCATTTTAAGTGCATAAATGTCTTCTGGAAACATATCTGTGCACAATATACACAATATGCACAATATGCTTGCAATATCTATGGTGGTCATGGAAGGTAGAAGTAGGTGTTGAATCCCCTGGAATTTTAGATATGGACCATCATGTGTATGCTGATTATCAAAGTCCAGTTCTCTGGAAAAGCAGCCATTGCTCAACAGCTGAGTCATTTCTCCAACACCCCTACAATTCAGTTTTTAAGCCAATCACATAATCATGGCTTCAGAATATCAGTATAATTGAAGTTAAATTAAGTAAATCTCATTTTCCTCTTAAGTGATTCAATCTGTCAACATTTCTAAGAATAAACAGACCCTGGTTTCAAGAGGGCCACCGACCCAAACATGATCTCTGACCCAAAGCATGGGCCCAGACATTGCTGTAGCCCTATGGGACAGCACAGACTACCCAGACCTGTATGGCCCCAGCAGCAATATGACCACAGATGGCAGCCCAGATTCTAACATCCTCATGGCCCTTGCAGTAATAGGAACCACAGACATCAACACCGACTGCTGCTGTGGCAGGGTCTCAGACCAAGACACAACCATGGCCCTTGTAGCAAGCGGGCCACACACATTAGCCCATTCCTTACCACCTTTGTCTCTTCAGATACGCCTCTCTCCACAGCACATGAACTTTTGGCCATCTCTCCAATTTCCCCACCATATATTTGCTCACCGTAATGGCACCTAGGGCAATTGGCAGCTTGAAGGCATGTTGGTGTCCTCCTCCTGCCCAGGTCCCAATGTCAGAAAAGATAAGATACTTAATAGTAGTAATTTTCTATTGTTCTAATTTTAACCTCAAGAATATAGATATGTAAGTGCTAGGCAATGGAATCCAGTACAGGTCATAATGCTTAAGTATAAAAAAAGACAAGATCTCCTGAGAAAATTGGGAGCATGGGGACCTTGGGGGAGGGTGGAAGGGGGAGGGGAGAGGAAGGGAGGGGAGCAGAGAAAAATGAAGAGCTCAATAAAAATCAATAAAAAACAAAAAAACTGCACTGCAAAAGAATCAATCAATATTTGCAAACCATACATTGGAAAGCATACAAATTACATGAGTTATTCAAAGTCATATATAAAAATGGAAACATAGATTCTCATTGTAAATAATAAAAGACCTCAGCACCATTTTTTTAAAAAAGATGACAATTCCCAATGGAATATGAAGGACAAACAAGACAATACCAGGCTTCTTTCAAAGAATGGGTAAGGAAAATGTGGTACATTTACACAATGAAATACTACACAACAGAAAAAAACAGCTTGAATTTTGCAGGCAAATGGATGGAGCTAGAAAACATCATTTTGAGTGAAGTAACCCAGATCCAGAAAGACAATTATCACATGTACTCAATAATACGTGTTTTTTTAAACATAAAGCAAAAAAACCCCTACAAATCACAATCCCAGAGAACCTAGACAACAATGAGGACCCTAAGAGAGACATACATAGATCCATAGATCAAATCTACATGGAAAGTAGAAAACGACAAGATCTCCTGAGTAAACTGGGTGCATGGGAACCTTGGGAGAGGATTGAAGGGGAGGGGAGAGGCAGGAAGGGGAGCAGAGAAAAATGTAGAGATCAATAAAAATCAATAAAAAAGAAAAGGGATAACAAAAGGAAAAAACAAACCAACAAGCAAGGAAACAAAAACCCAACAAAACAAAACAAAACAATGTCAGACTCTTTAATCTGTAATCACCAGATTTACACTCCTGCAAACAGTGTATATGTGATTCTTTTCATCATATTCTCGCCACCAGTTAGATTTTCTATTTTCTAAGTAATGAAAGGTATTGAGTGCTAGGGAGAGAAATTCTGAAAATAACATTCGTACATGATTAGTAGGGTTTAAATAAGTACGGGTATTTTGGAAGAAATCTGGAGATTCCTAAAGATTTAAAGTAGAATTATCATATCATTCAATTACTCCAATCAAAACATATGTTCACAGGGTTTTATTTTTTGGTTTTTTTTTAAATCAGTGTGTGGAAGCTATATGTGCACTGGCATGTTCTTCAAAGCATTTGTCACCATAGACTCAAGGTATGAAAATAGTCAACACTTTGAGGGTGAAATAATTAACTATGGTCTATGTAAACAAGTTTTTAGATTGAAAAAGGAAGAAAATAATCAGTAACAGTCTATAAAATCATCTATAAAAGTAGTAAACTTTCTCTTTTGTGTAATGAAATGATAAAGAGGCCAATATTGTAAGTGAGCCAAACTTGACAGAGACATCAATACTGTATGATCTCATTAAGAGGTGCTAGGAAAGAAAGCTGGAGTCTCAGATGTAAAGGACAGATGATAAACGACAGGAGGGTGAGGGAAATACATGAAGAAACAAAGAATCTTCATCACAGGCCTAAGGTTCAATTGAGACAGGAGAAATATGCATGACAAACTGTTACCCATTATTAGGGTAAATAAGAATGTCTTCTGTACTTTGAAATACCTAGAATAATCAACTTTAAATATTCTAATCCCAAAGAAACACTAAGTATTTAATATGGTGAGATTAATTAGACTGATTTTATAATTTAATAATGAATATAGGTATCATTACACACACTATACATATATACAAATATTTAAGTATGCAAAAGTCATAAGCCTCAAAATAGAAGATTTTGGGTTGTTTTTCAAAGGAAATATGCTAGTTTACATTGTACACATCTGGTATTTGTAGTTCTGAGTACATATAAGCAAGCACCTTTAATTTCACTGTGTTACCATTGATGGCACTCCTCAATATGAAATATATGATTGATACAATATTCAGATAGTTGGATTTGTGGACATTCATAGCCATAGGAAGTCACAACAGACATATATTTTATAGATGTTTTTCATGTTAAAACTCATTTAGTCTACACAACAATCCTTGTTAGAACCATTTTGTACAGTAGATTAAGCCAAGGCTTTGACTAAAAGGTTAAATAATTTACTGACTATAGATGTAGACTCTAATTCATAACTGCATGTTTTGCTACTTAATAAACCTAATTTGTTTATAATTCAATAATAAACCAGTGATAGAATAGAAAGATTTTAATGAAAATATCTAAAAAGTAACACTAAAAACAATAAGGTATTTTGGACATAGGAAATTTACATCTAGCATGGACGAGGGTGGAGAGGAGCTTATATAACTTGGTGTCAGGGACAGGATTTGAAAATGATGAGATTTCTGTGTGCAAGCACACCAGGAGACGGTTTCACGCAGTGCTGCTGAGCTGGATGAAGGAAGGATACCAGCATAAATTTCCTCCCGATGTGCCTGTTGACATTTCTGGAAATCTCTGAGGCATTACATCTGTATGGGAGAAAAAAGAAACTTTGGAACTTAAAAAGAAAAAAAAGGGTTTAAAATATGTATGAAATATCACAATGAAATGTGTATGACCTAATATGCACTTGATTCATAATTTCTAAAGTTTGACCCTTCCCTCTCATTATGTAGGTTTTATAAGGATGAATAAGTGAGTGATTAGTTTTTATTTACCACTTACAGCTAAGTGTCCTCCAGTGATTCATACTGAAACAACAAAGTGAACTTTTTCTGATTTCTTACAAGAAATATTATTGCATATGATGATGTTCATTTTTATAAGTAAAAAACTAACAGTTTTAGTAGTTCAGTAATTAATAATTAAGGGTTATAATTTTTTACATGGTAATATGAATATAAGACTATTCAAGATCTTTCCAGGCTTTATTAGTGGTTTCCTTTTTAGCAATGAATACTACTCTGCTCTGTAGATTTAGCACAGTATATTTATTCATTTGTCTTCTAAAAGACAAATGTCCTCGAATTTTGACTATTGTAAATAAGGCTTCATTAAGAGCCTATTAATAGGATGCATATTTTCAAATTTTCTGAAAAAATTGAAAACATAATTTCCACTGGTCATGGTCAGAGTATATTTAGATAAAAAATAAACTGTGACAGTCTTCCAAAAGGATAGTGCCATATTGCATTTCAATACAGAATAAGATTCGTTGTTAGCTATGAAATCATGATGAATAGTTTTACAAGACTACCAGGAATGACTTATGTTCAGAATGCAACTGGGCAGTTCCTATAGTGTGCCATGAAAAATTACATCAGCACTGAAATCTGATAAGTTAAATGTGGCAAGAGGAGGGGGAATTTCAGACAGACATCCCTATGTGACGTCTAGATGGAGGAAACTGAATCATGAGAAGGATAATAATTGATCAATGAATTCCAAGAGAAAGCTACATGGAATAAATAAGAAACCTTAAACAAAAGTATCTGTTTCATTAAACTTAATATTTTTTAGTTTTAAATGAATGAGTCTTGTTTTTTTTTCAGTTTTTCCTTATGCATGTCTATATAGATACGTACCAACCATTTCAATTTCATTATTTGGGAAATGTCATTTTGGTTCAATATATTAACAGCTGTAAGATTTTTCAACATTCTTCCAATTTATAGTTTTCTCTGAATTTTTATGAAGAGGAGGTGTTCCAATCTTTCAAATTAGTTCATTATTGAGGGATATGACCATAATGAGGGTTATTTTGTTGATAGATCAAAATTTTATTAATTTAATTGATTGCTTTAGGCATTTACTCACTTTAATTTTATCCATATGACTGTTTTGCCTCCATGTATGTGTTTGTCCTGCATTAGTGCCTGATACCAGTGCAAAGTAGGTGCTGGTTCCTCTGGACTTGGGGGTATAGATGGTTATGTGCCACCCGTGGGCTTGGGGCTGAACCCAGATGCTCTTATCCTATGAGCCAGCCTTCTATTTCTATAGATTGTATTTAATTGCTTAATTTAGAGCATTAATTCACTCATGAACATTTGGAATTAATTTAAGTTGTTTATGCTGTGTAGCAATTTCTTTTTTATGTTGTATTTTGTTTACTAGTAATCTATTGCAGGGTTTTAAAAATCTATGCTACTAAAGGTTACTGGCCTGCAGTATTTTCATGTCTTAGCTTTACTTATTAGAACAAGTTGGCTGCATGGAATAAGTTATGATGTATTCCCTTTGATTTCACAATTTGGAATGAATTGCAAAATTGATATAAATCTTTTCTCTAATAGTTTGCTTGAAATTTAATAAATACAGGTTTATTCAGATTACGTTAATTTTTATATGGTTTGTGTCAGAATATATCTTTTATAATATTATTTATCAGCAATTTTAAATTTTAATTCATAAAATTTCTCATATCTTTCCTTCATTTTTCTTAGTTCTTTGTGTCTGTACTAATGTCCTCTTTTTTGATATCAATAACTTGAGTCTTCTCTTTTTCCTTATTTCACCTTTTAGCTGACTCAATTTTATGAACAGTATCAAACAACATTTTGGAACTTATAAAAAGAGTTGGACCTAGATTATATGATGCTTACAATTAATTTATGGAACTGTTTTCATTGATTTTTTTAATTTAAAACTTGTAATGTAACTGATTTTTACTTTTCACTAGTTTTTGATAATCCCTTTATTTGAGCATTTAGTACATTTATTTTAATGCCACATGAGAAGTGGGAAACTGAGAATATGATGATTTCTTACTCATCTCCATTATTTAAAAACAATTGGACCTCACAAGGATGCATATTCACATTAAAGTTTTCCTAAAGAAAACCATCAAATGCTGGCATGCTTGAATGAAAGCAATCAAAGGGGTATGTAATTTCATTATTGAACTGTTTCCATTATACATGTATAGTCAAGTAATTAAGTATACTGATTCATTAAACACATATTAATCTTATGTTAGTTCAGGCATTATTAAACTATAACCCAATCTTTGGCTTTTAAATAAAGAACCAATTACTTTTAATAATCCAGTGAGACAAGTCTTAATCAGATAATCACAAAAGATACTTAAAGATATTGTTCTTAATTTTTCACTAACATAGTCTCAAAGCTCTCAAATGCAGTAGACTTAGTAATGTGTGCTGAAAATTAATACATAAATGCCACTACAATGGAAACTACAAAATTATGCTATGCAGTTCTATAAGTCTGCAACAGAAATAAATTATGTTCAAAATAAAATTAGTAATTATAAGGAAGTTTACTATATAATATTGTGCTAGCACAGATGCATGTAAAATTAAGCTATGCAAGAAGAATCTGTCCAAATAGACACTATTTAGATGGAATTAACATGAATATGAGAAGATTTTTTTAATATACCAGTGAACTTCAGGAATAAAGAACAGAGGATAATTAACAAAAAGACAAAACTTGAATAAAAAGCAATGTCATTTTGTATTTCATAGATAATGATATTTTGGTGGAGTAGTTTTTATTTTTAAAATAAACATAAAGAATATTTCCTCTCCAAAGTATCATATTTTACTCATTCATATGTATGTAAAGGACAAAAGTGTGTAGGTAAATTTTAGATGGTCAGAAGTGTAAGATGGTCTTCAATGTTCTTTTCTTTTTTTCAAGTTAAACAAATAGTCTACCTGACTCTTAGAGACACAGTCTCTGAGTTAGAGTGAACCGTCTCTTCATTACTCAAGACATATGTAGGTTTGAAATATCTTAATGTTGTACCTTTCAGAGAAAACAACACTCAAATCCTGTGATGGTTTTTGGGTAACCTACTACAGGAGGATGATAAATGTCCCATGTTCAGAGGGCCTGAGTATTAAGTTACTATCTGTGAAACTGTTCTTTCCTAACTTCTGTCTTTGCAATTGTAAAATAGTGTCTACTTCACTCTCCATTTTCAAATCAAACTAGTATAGAGAATCACAGAAGCTTTTTTTTGAGGATTTCTAATTAAGCCCTGTCATCACAAAGTGAGTATTGGTTCCCTGATATCATTTCTATCAAACTTTAGTATGACATTCCCTTTAAGAAAGAAGAATTGAGAATCTCTTTTTTAATCAATCTAAGTATTATGCTTTACTACCTAACAATCCCTGATTAACCAATATTGATTCCCTAGGAGGTCAATATTATCAGATAGTTCAAGCTCACAACATCGGTGATATTTTCACACTGTTTGTAAATGTTGACAACTTCCATCAGGAGCCAAATTAATAACCAAAGCCATGTTTTTATTTTCACACTATTTGTGAATGTTGACCACTTCCATCAGGAGCCAAATTTATAATCAAAGCCATGTTTTTGGCCTTGAATTTTCTATTATTTTTATTCTCCTTTTGGCATATTTTATGTAAGAATTATGAGTTTGATATACTCTTAGTTCGACTATCATTGTATTTCCAAAAATGTAGATTTTTTATGTTAAATATCAATATGAAACTCTAACATATAACTAATATACAGGTGCTTGAGTTAGGACAGTAAATGTGACATTTACTATCTTCAAGTTATTTGTTTAAGAATTGGAGAAACTTAATAGTGAAAAACTCAGGAAATACTACACACAAAGTTTTATAATATATTACATGAGTGAATTAAATAATGAAGAGGCACAATCCCCAGTGTGGGACCTTGAAAATTACAATCATAACACTCGAGAAAAAGCTTTGTCTTGTTTCAAAGGGAATAGAATGTGGTAATGTATTGAAGGTGACTTCTTTATGTATTAAACTGAACATCACTATAAAATCAAACTATATAGCATGGCCCTACACAGTGCTTTATATACCATCTTATTTTCATTCACTTTCTTAAAAATTAAAAAAAATCTCAAGTCTTTCAGGGAGCATTTGTCCTTTGTAAGACAATGTGATCAAATCCAACACACTTGATGATTCAGTCCTGCTAAGCAGGGAAGCTCTTGTATCCAGGGAAACCAATCTAGATTGCTAGGACCTGAAGATAAGACAAGGGGAGCCCCACTGTCTGTGCTGTGAGGAAGCAATCTGCCATCCTCCCCTGTTAGTTGGCACTTGCGACTGTGATGCCTCCTGACTCATCTGGAAGCACACCTGTGCCCCTATCATATCTGCTATCTGCTTCCTCACCACCTACCTCATCAATGCCCCCATAGAGATGATGGTTACAATCAATTGCAAACTTTTTCAAATCTGTGCGGGTGTCTGCTGCCCTGAAAGCACACAAGGGAAGAACAGCAGGAACAGCAGCTTTCTTTTGTGCAGCACAGTGAGAAATGTCTATGATCTTCATTTAGCAGCTGCTTTCTTAGTTAGAGTCACTGAGCCAGAAACCACTTGCCTGCTTTCAACATAGTAAAGAATTTGAGTTGTAGAGACAGATGCACTGATTTTAAGTCAAATGTTGCCATTTCTATCATGAAATATCTTAGTGAATGCTTTAATATAATTTCCCTGTTCCTTTCAAGAATGAATGTATACATCCAGTATTATTTATAAGGAAATCAAACACTAATTGAGATGATTCATCTGACAGGCTGGATGATGATGGCCTTTATTTTCTATATTTGAAAAAATGTAGGTAGATTTCCAAGACATAAGACCAATACAGTTGACATTGAATGTTTCAGACTGCCAGGTCTACATAAAGAGAGATTTTATAAAAAGTAAGGTACTTATCTACCTGTTTGGATACATAAATAAAATGAGGAGTAATTATTATTATGTCTCTATTGCATCTACACCTTTCTTCTGCTTCTAATTCTACATATGAAAAGATAAAGAGCTAAGTGGATTGGATGAAGTGATTTAACATACACTACATTGTACTTCCGTGAGTATCTGGAAATCTCTGCTACCTCTAGCTGTACAAACTGAGAGAAACAATAAAAAGGAAGATCCACAAGCTACACCTGTGACTGCTCAGATGGTCCTGAGATAATGCAATAAGATTAACTTGACCCTTGACTTCTACTTAACCCTTGACTTGGGAAAGAGAAAGCAATGCTTAACCTTCTCCATGCTAAAAATTCCAAGTCCTGCACAAGTTTGTCTGCCTTACTCCCAATATGGAGAGCACGATCTGTAGTGGTTTCCTTCGTAAAGGAGGAAAGAATAAAGAGTACAAAACACTAGTGTGTATTATGATTCTTAAGACTTCTCAAATCAAGATTAGCAGAAAGCATGAGGAAGACAATTAGTTGAAAGAATCGATATCGAAAGAACTGGATTGATTTTATCTAAAATTTTATGTATCAATAGATATTAAACTCAAATATAGGTACTCCTTTCAAATCTTCTTTTTCTACACAATCACATATTAGATCAGTAGGTTATAAAAGTTACCTATCTTTATACAACTATTCTATGTAATGCATTCAATTAATTTTCTAAATGTGATCCTTGGACTTTCACTTATTTTCTTTTCTTAGAGTAGAATAATGCATCAACTAGAGTAAGTAGTAGCTGGGTCCTTATTTCATTTTCTGTGATCCAGTGAATGATGCAAGCTGGTTCTCTGTAGGTAAAATATAGTCCTGAAAAGGTTTTACTTCCTAATAAAAAGAGTACTTTCCAGAAATACAAATATGATATTTATCACTTGGTGTTTACACTATCTGAAGAAACATCCAAAAGGAAACTTATTGTTAAAAGTTTCACTTAATATTGACTAACCACAATATGAAATTTAAGAGTTTTCAAAATGTTAATCAATGAAGAAGCATATATCATAAATTAAGTATGAAATACATGGTATCTATGAATACAGTTGGTGATGTGTTGCAGAGTATTTGGTCACCCTGTGAACCCTAAGAATCCATTTTTTAGTGGAGGAACCTGTTTCTAGCTGTGGTCTGGATCAGCCCTAGCACACACCTTTAATTCAAGAGTTTCTGGCTTGAATATTGTTAACAGCATTAATTAAAATCAACCAAAGGTCAAGAGGTGGAGCAAGCAATCAGATGAAGCATGAATCTAATTAATCTTAATCAATAAAACCTGGAGTCAGAAAGGTCAGAGAAGCAGCGCAGCCAACCACCAGAAGCTTCTTACCCCTACCAAATCTGAGGCCATATGGGAGCTCTAGGAATCCTCATATTGAATAGGCCAACATCCTGTCTCCACCTGCCTTATATTCCTGTCTCCATGCCCACATGCTGGTATCAAAGGCTTGAGCATCTCATGTACTGGGATCAAAGACATGAGATCCCAAGTTCTGGGATCAAATGTGTGAGCCACCACAACCTGGTTCTGTTTCTCTTTTGATGGTCTAGTCTGGTGTATCCCAAGGTGGGCTTAAATTCCTGATCTTCCTGCTTCCTCCCAAATGTTGGGATTAAAGGTGTGTTCCACCATTGCTTCTTCTCTATGGTTAACTAGTGGTTAGCTCCACCCTCTGATCGCTAGGCAAATTTTATTTGTCAGAACAGAAATAAAATAACATACAATAACCAGCTAACAGGGAAAAGCCACAGAGAGTAGGAGGAAATCAGGAGGACAGAGAAAGAGATGCACAGGAAATAGAAGGGAGGGACATTTAGTTGGAGAAGATTTTTGTTTCAGACCCCATAAGACAAAGCGGAGGAGAATACAACTAGGTACTTTCCCTGCCTCCCTGAGCTAGCAGGCATTCACTCCAATATCTGGCTTCCCAATCCATATTAATAAAACAGAATGATAGAGATTTAGTTGAAAACAATAATAGTGTACACCATTATTCATGAATTAATAAAATCAGGGATTTTGTTCTCATCCAGTTAGGGTAAAAAACACTACTTGGCCATGCACTATTTTGCACTGATTGCAAAAGGAATTACAACCACTCCAGGTATCAGAGATTGAGCATTGTCTTGGCAGAACCAATTCAGCCTAAAAATTGTCAGGAATGTGTTTAATGACATTAGGCACCATACTTACAGAGAGATGGCAGAAAGAAGTTAGAAGACAAGACAGATAAAGAACAGAACCTATAAGGTACAATTTTCTTGAATAATCATTTACTGTAACTGTTGATTCCTAATATATTCATTTATCTTAAAAAAATTAGTCTTTCTGCTAACGTGTTCATTACAGAATTTTTCAATTTATTTAATTGTGTTTTATGTGCATTAGTGTTTTGTTTCCATGCATGTCTGTGCTAGAGTGTCAGATCCCCTGGAATTTGAGTTACCGACAGTTGTGGGCTACCCTGTTTATGGTGGGAATTGAACCGGGGTCCTCTTTAATAACAGCCATCATTTGTAACCACTTGAAGAAGGACGCTTAAAAGAAATCCCACACTAGCTCAGAATTTAGAATATTCGATGGTTATTTATTTAGGGGTAGACTCAAAAATCAATATCCTCTGCTAGAAAGGAGAACAGCAATCAAATTGCTTTAGGCATAAATAGTATAAGAGGCCAAGCCCCAGTGGGTGGTGATTTAAAGGATTTCCTACAGCAACCACTGAACCAAGTCTCCAGCCTCAAGAGAAAGTTTTCTTCTTAGGATTTGTTTTTTGAGAGACATAGCCCCCAACACACTTTTTTATTTTTATTTTTTATTTTTTTAGCTAGGGTTTCTCTGTAGCTTTGGAGCCTGTCCTGGAACTCGCTCTGTAGATGAGGCTGGCATTGAACTCACAGAGATCTGTCTGCCTCTGTCTACTGAGTACTGGGATTTAAGGCATGCACAACCACCACCCAGCAGAGAATAGTTATTTTCTGATTTTTTTCTGCAATTTCACTAAAGGAGGTGAAATGGTCCTTTTATGACTAAGAATAAAAATGTTCACTTTGTTTAGTGCTTTGTTGATCTTGTTGTTTTCTAAAATTCAAAAGGACCATACTTCTCTGTCAGGAAATATTTTAGGAATTCTCTCAAAAATTCCAGAACATTGTAACAATGGTGAGTAAATCTTTTATAGTATTCTTGAAACATCACAAATAAGTAAATTTTAAATATTTCACACCCCAAATTGGTAGGTATGATAAGTATGTGGAATAATTGATATTAGTAAGCTCAATTTAGCTCTTTTTATACTTATTTCAAAAGATTTGATATATATATATATATTCATTTACCAATAAAGAAAATATCAAAAATGAATGCATTGCTTTGGATATTATAGCAGAGTAGTAATTAAAACATCTGAAGATTCAGTATCAGTGAGTTTGTTTCAATCTTTGAAACGAAAGACTTTTACTTTTTATCGATGAAGTACTCATGTATACCTTTATAGGGTAGACAGTGATGATTCGAAATTTATGTAAAATCTGTGTGATCAGTTGCTGCTATCATCTCAAGCATTTATCATTTGTCTGTTCTTTTTCACAGCCATTTAAAATATTCTATCAGCTATAGTGAGCCAATATCTTAAAATTCACAGTTTTACAGTTTTAACCATATAATAAATTTTTTACCCTCCCTCTTCCAAACACTTTACAAGTAGCAATGTGTTCAGTGGCAAAGTCCTATATTCCAGTTCTTCATGACAAAATTTTAGCATTTAGTACACAAAAGAATATATACTATCTGTCCCTGTATCCTAGCAACTGTGTGTCTTCAACTTCTGTTCATGATGCTGTAAAGACAGCTTACAATTTTAAGTTTCATGGCTATATCATACTGTGCAATATGATAACACAATTTCTTTATTCATCTTTTAATGGAAACCTAGCTTGATTACATATCCTGGTATCTGTGAAGACTGCTTCAGTAAATACAAAGGTATAAAAATCTCTGGAACACATTAGATTCCTTTGAATATGTACTCAGTAGCGGAATTTCCAGATCATATGGTGTTTCTATTTCTAGTTTTTTGATGGATATAAATACTGTTTTACTAGTCATTTTGATTAAAATACAACTAACCAGGTGTGAGATTTCCTTTTCCAGTTTTGCCTGGTGTGATCTATTACGTCATCTCAGTTTAATTTGTAAGTGCCTCTTGATATTTTTAAGTACTTTTAAATACTTCTTGGGCATTTGCACATATTTCTGATTAATATGTATTCAGATCACGTTTCAATTTTTAATATTTTACTCTCCTAACATGTAAATTAAGTTAGTTATGAATAATGATATTTAATGCATATTGCATCTAGAAATTAAGTTACAAAATATGACTAGAAATTAAATTTTGTTTTTAATAAACAAAAATATTTAAAGAATGGTTTCATCTAAATATCAGAGTCTTTTGGTAACGAGTGTATGTCAAGAAGGGAATGCTTTATAAATCTTAAAAAGCTTGTAGTGAATTTGTTAAGGAAGGAATATGATTTCAAACTTATATACAGAACCATTGAAACATGTGACTGTTTTTATCCAGTATTTCCATTTTTGGTTAAGAAAAATAAATGATGTGGTTGATAATTTCTAGTCAAAAATATTCACAAAAGCTATATGATCATTGATATTTTTTCCTCTAAGAAATTAACTATTTCTTGCTAAAGAAAATTTAATTTTATTACTATATATGATTTTGGAACTTTAATTACTTATTACTAGTAAAGTTTTCAGTAAAAGTTGTTCTTATATGTCCTATAAAAATTCTGCTTCAAATAAGTTGACATCAAATTAAAATTTTATGTACCATCATATGGAACTGAAATTCGCTTCTTAGTAATATTTTTGGCAAGTCATTTACTCATGCATGTTCTGTATAGAATAAAATAGAGTGATATTATTCTTTTAAATTTTTTTGTTTGATTTCCTTGAGACAGTGTTTTTCTATGTAGCTCTGGCTGTCCTGGTACTTACTCTCTAGAACAGGCTGTTGTGAGGAGGAGCAGGCTGTGTCCCACCGCCTGGCTAGCTTAACCCCTGAAATAACCAAACAGAAATTGTATTCATTTAACTACTGCATGGCCCAGTATCTCTAGCCCCTTATTAGCTAACTCTCACATCTTGGTTAAACCCATCTCCATTAATGTGTATCACTCCTTGACTGTGGCTTACCGGCATGAGTCTAACAGTGTCCATCTCGGACACGAGAACCATGGCATCTGCTACACTGACTTCTTCCTCCCAGAATTCTGTTCTGTCTTCCCCTACCTGAGTTCCACCCTATCAACTAGGCCAAGGCAGTTTCTTTAATTACCCATGAAAGCAACACAAACACAGGAGGACCTCCTATACCAGGCTGTCTTGGAATTCAGAGATCCACCTGCTTCAGCCTCCCTGAGTGCTGGGATAAAGGCATGTACCATCACCTGTGAGTGATATTCTTTTAACTATAAAGTAATCCATAACAAATATGAGAACTTTATTTCTAGTCCTCACACAGATATGAACCTCTATAAATACTCAATTTACTTCATAAATAACCATGCATTTGCATATACCAGGCATAACACCTCCAATGTATTTTAAGTAAGTTATACATAAGATCAAATATAACACCAAAGCTACCTTTTTAATAATTGTTGCAGTGTAGTATCTATCGAATGATAACAAGAAAATGATTACATTTTCAGTACAGGCACAATTTCATTTATTTTATGGTTATGATTGCTTACATTCACAATTTTATAAAATACAGACTCATCAGGCTGCCACTCAGCTGCGGGCAGGGCGGGTTGGGAGGTCAGGGTTTCAGGCAGGCTTCCCACTGCAGGACTTTCCTGGGCACTCTGCCCAGCCACTCCCTAGTCCTTCACCATGGAGGAATTGAGGCTGAGCTGCAGTTGAGGGAAGGGCCAAGTCCTGGGGCCTCTTCCCCATTCTCCTGGATCTCGGAGGTAGCCTTGATCTGGAGAGGGGGAAGTGATGGAGTTAAATTTGTATTCAATTAAACAATAAAATATTTAGATCTACAAATTTTTCAATTGTGATTAAAAACAAAGCTATGTGACCTTGTTTTCTTTATTAAATACCATATTCTACCACCCAAAGTTTCAGTTAATGAATATTTTGTGTAGTTTTTGAATTTTAATTTAGAATTTATTTTTAAATAATCAAGTCACAGAAATTAAGACTAAACTTAAACATACCACTATATTTTTCAGAATAAAAATAAATTTTATAACATTTTGAGCATATTTTGATAGTCAATTTTCTACTTTTACTAAACTTAATTCTTTGTATAATTCTTTTGCTTCATTAGGTAATTGAAAGATAACTTTCACTATGGCTCACATTTAAATATGCCTTCCTAATAGAATAAGTAAATGATAATTTTCTATAATTGTAATGTGCTAGGATTTCTATAGAATCTCCATTTTAGACAAGCCTATCTTTATGTTTTGCAGTACTTTCAAATAGTGTATTAAACTATTGCATCAGAAGTAAGATGTATTCATTTATAAAATCCTTATGTATTTAAGCTTGATAGTTACCTATAATTTATATTATACTACCTTTTTATCTATTGGCCTATCAGCGTTTATTGAAAGCATGATTGACAGAATACAGACAATTCTCCTGCACTATGAATAACTGACTTAAAAAAATTTGGGAATAATGTGCAAACAATAGTAATAAGCTCTCTAAAATTGAAATATCAATTAGCATGAAACAGAGACCATGTGTTAGAAAAAGGTATAAAAATAACTTGGATATAAGAACCATTCTTTTGGGCTCACAACTAAATATTTTCAAACACCATAATGAGGAACACCCTTTTAAAAGTGTTTATCAAAAGAACTATCTAATATTAAGTTCCTTATCATTATATAAAATTATAATTTATAATAAAGTATATTTTATTCCTAAGCCAAACAGAGAATTGTGTATTCCCCAAAAAAGTATCATTGGGTTCTTATTTAATGATCAATTATTTTGAAAATCACCATGCTGAATTAAATAAACATTATTTAACTGATAAGGTAAATTGCTAATTCATAAAATAAGAAAAAAGATAGTATTTTGCATACTTTATTGTTGGTAAAACATAATTCTGCCATATTTAATAAGGAAGAGAATTATTATAAAATAATAAAATACTGGTCATTGGATTACAACTTTGATCACTTAAAATTGATTTTATTTTACATATTTATCAAATATCTATAAATAACCATATTATATTTTAAATAGAAAATGACAAAAAATAAATAAGGAAAATAAACACATTATGTTAACATGTATTCAATCTATAGATTTGCCTCTAATTTACATGACTAATAACCAGTTTCTGTCACAAGTTATAACATTGTAACAGTAGCTGTAAAAATTCTAGTCTGCAGTCTTTCACTTTGGCTCAGAGAATGAAGTAGTTTATTGCTAAAGTCTGTTGACCAGAGTTTAAATCCTGGAATTCATATAAAGGCAAGTAAAGAAAACCTACTCCTCAAACTTGACCTTTGACTCTACACACACATAGTGAAACATGTACTTGCACACAAAAGCAGCCCGGCCCACAATAATAATAAAGTTCCAAAAGCATCAAGTCTGGAGTTTCTTTGAAACAATTTCACTGAGCAAAATATTCTTCCTCTCCTATTACTAAATCTTAGTGATTTTTTTTGCAACAGATATTATGTTGTGTGACTTTAATAAACACTCATTCAGATGTTCATTGTAGGTGTACATTGCCTAAAACATACCACTTGGACAGTACCAGGCCAGGAACACTACAGGTCCACAGCTCCAATATTTCTGTCAGTACAATAAATTGTTACCTTTTTTGCTGTTTGTGTGATCATTTAAATGCTTGCAGTCTGAATCTTCGTCTATAGGATTGTCTTGGGCACTTTCAAATTATCCATAGACTGCCACAGGAATAGTAGATGAATAATAATTTTTCATAGGTATTGATAGTTTAGTTCACATTATCCATCAATAATAGCAAGAATACAACTTTAAAAGGGAGTGGTGAGTAATCATGTATTCAAAACATCACAAAATAAACTATTAGAGAAATTTAGCCATAATAGTTCTACATGTTTTATTAAACAGTTTAGAAAATTCAAATTCTATTTAAAAGCAAACACTAATCATGATACCATTACATTTATTTAAAAAGTATCTTTTTAATAACTACATGCTATTTTTTTCTATTACTCTGGTATATTTATTTAAAGCTTCCCAAAGTCATTATAATATCTTCCCACAGAAACTGGTAGACTAAAGACTACTTTCCCTAATGATTACCTTTCAAAGTACCTATTGCCTGAAATTATAAATTTTTGCTTTCAATTGGATCAGAGCAATTATTTGGTCATAATTCTATCTGCCTGCTCAATCTTTGTCACTACTGTGTTTTTAATGAATGGAAAATAGTCCTTCTATGTCACACATTCTAAGGGATTTTTTAATAAAGCCCTATTTATGTCTCATCACTCTTTCACTTGCAAAAGTATAATTGATTGAATATAATTACTTTTGACCTGCTTAGTCACCTCTATGACAAATTTTATTAAGATATAATAAAATTGTAATTACTTATATATCATAGCATCTATGTGAATGTTACTGTTAAGCATTAAACGAATGTCCTGTATGAATGCTTAACTATACTTTTATCTCCAATCCTAAAAGTTATCCAAATTAGAATGCTTTTTAGATATTTATCCTGTTTTTTGCTAATTGTTCTCTTATTTTCTTATATATTCCAGGGTTGCACCATTGTATTTTGTGCTGTGCATGGTACCTCTGCAACAGATCCCTAAATTCTGATTTTCTTAAAAATAGTCTGTCTTCCCTGTGCCTGCAGGTATGTTGTTAGTATGTAAAAACAGCATCTTTACCTCCAGATAACTATTTTATTTTCTCTTTTGCTCCTTTAAATTATGCTCAGTTTTGCACATACATGTTCTATTAATTTAAGCCATTTCTATCTAGAAACAGTTAATACAAGGCTTATGAGTTCTTACTTTAACCAACTTTTCTTATCCTCATTCAAAACTGAAGACAACAAAATAATATACATTAAGATATTTTCAAGATATCAAGGACAGTGAGTCTAGAAGACAGCATTTGATGGAAACTGTGGCTGAATAATTATCTACCAAACCACAGTACTTGATCACACTAAGATTTATGCCTTCATAACTTTCCCTTACATAAACATTATTAATACCGCAAGGACAGTGCTTATAATGATGGAAACTACCTTCTTTGATTATCTGTACCAAATGAACTACTTTACTCTGGTACCATCACTGCTCCATTTTCTGATGGGAATTTAGGTGGCAAGTGACAAGATCTGTTCTATTGAAAGTCACAGAGTCAATCTTATAGTTTGAATTCTAATAACATTGCCTAGACCAATCCCATAGGACAGGTTGTGTGATCACTGATACATAAATGAAGGAATAAGCCTGAAAATGGTCACTATTAAATTATCTGTGGAAAATGCCTTCTGCTTTTTGACTATTGTTTCCTTTAGTCCTCATTTTACTTATCTCTGATATTCTATTTAAATAAATTTTACTTTCTTACACATATCTAGGATAAAACAATCTCAAAAAGTTTATAACTTAAAATCGATCTATTTTCAAATATTGATAGTTTTACACCACAATTATAAAAGAAAATCAAATTTATTCACATTTTGGTCAATATTCACTCACAGACATTGCAAAATGAAGTGTCACCAATCCGACAGTAATGTATCTTCATAAACTGAAAATTCTTTCAACAGTATTTTATAAAAAATTAATAAATGGTTATAGGCATTTTAATATAGAAATATTTATGATAAAAATATTCTTGTAAAAGAAAACTTGAGTCCTATTTTCAAGCTATATGTATCTTCTGTTATGGAGACTTAGCCTTCAACTTCTAGATATCCTCTAGCAGCAACAGCAATAGCCTGAGCTGTTTTGAGACTTCCTTGACCAACAATTCAAAAGGAGACTTCTCAAGAGTCTATGTCTGTTTCAGTGTATTATCATTTCAAGTCAAATAAATTCATTTAAATAACACACACATATTTATATATTATATTATATTATATATAATGTAATTTTAGGTAAATATAAATGATTATGATTACTTAAAACTTTTTCAAACATTTTTATTGTTATTTTCTCCCTTCCCTTCTCCTTCTGTACTCCTTCTGTTTTGCCCACCCACATAAAACTTTCCTATTCTTTCCATTTCTTCCTTCATATCACCTTTGTTTTGATATTGCCCTCTCTAGAACTCTACAGCCTTCTCCCTATTCCTTTTTGCTTCCCTGGCTTCTTATGAAGTTAATCCATACTATATATTCTATCACCATTTGCAAATTTGGAGCTAAGATCCTCAAATAAGAGAGGACATGCAGGATTTGTCTTTATAGGTTTGTGATACTACATTTAATATAACCTTTTCTAGTGTTATCCATTTAACTTAAAATTTCATGATTTCATTTTTTTAACAGCTAAGTATTCATTTTTGAAAACATGCCACATTTTTATCATCCATCCATCAGTTGAAGAACATTTTGGTTGATTCATATTTTTCTAGCTATTGTGTTTGCGGGATACCTAGGAATGACTAATTTATCTACAACATAACCCTTTCACTTAAGACTCAGTGGCCAACACAAGAGAGGGGACAGGAACCTTTTAAGAGTCAGAGTGCCAGGATTCCTGCTATATGATTGCGTCTTCTATATATGAGAGAAGATACATCCATGAAACATCAAAATTATGGCTGCCTAAACAATACCTGAACAATGTCAACACCAGTTAACATGCCAATATGGATGGTCCAAAGCTCTTGGGGACTCAAGAGCTACAGGCAATTAAGAACTGCTGAGAGATCAAAAATTAGTACTCCAGGAGAACAAACACATACACACAGAAACTACAAGTATTTATGTGTGTTTGTGTGTGTGTGTGTGTGTGTGTGCATGGGAGGGATGTAAGGAGGAAGAGAAAAACATAATGATATTTTAAATTTAAAAAATTATTGAAATACAAATTTATAATATTCAATTTTAAATTTGTAGTAAGATAAGAGTTAAATTGATCTTCTGTTTTATAACAGAATTTCCACATATTTTGCTTAAGTAATCTTTGTGCAGTTTAAAGGGACATTCACAATATGAAAATTAGCTATATATTCAAATCTCTATACTTACCTCAAAAAGTAAATGGAACAGTTAGTGTGAAAGTTCTTTGAGCATTTAAACATAAATATAGCAAACATACCAAAAAGTTGAAATACTAAAATCAATATATAACTGCACAATTAACAGTTGCTTACAATACTCCTGATTCAGATGGGAAAAAATTTAAGAAAAATAGAATTTTTCACTAAGATAGATGTAAATACTTCAATATAAGTAGAAAAGTCTACCTTTTACTATCAGCTAAAAATAATCATACCATAATTGCCTAATATGCAAGTATTCTAAGTAGTAACCAATGAGTAGAAAACATCCTATATAGGAAATTAAACACTATAAATATATAACATGGCATTAGTTTTAAAATATTATTACAAATCCAAAGACAAACAATAAATTTAAATTTGTATTCTATAGCACACTAGCTAAAAAAATCAAGACAGATTTTTTTGCATGGATATAACACATTTCTAAATTATGAAGTTTTTAAAGACTTTTAGCTAATATGTTTATGAATATTTATAATTTTTCAAATTTACTACAGGGCATATGAATTTATAAATATTCAGATTCATAAAAGTAAGAAGGATTTTGAGAACTTAAAA
Source organism: Ellobius talpinus (assembly GCA_001685095.1). Lineage (NCBI taxonomy): Eukaryota > Metazoa > Chordata > Mammalia > Rodentia > Cricetidae > Ellobius > Ellobius talpinus. The sequence goes on along the minus strand of LOJH01006994.1, from coordinate 3,229 downwards.
TAGTAATATTTTAGATATTATTGCTGAAATATAATATAATCATTTTGTTAGTATAATATCTAAGTTATATTTAGTACAGATATGAATGATACATAAAAGAGTTAATGGTATTATAAATGAACTTTTCAATATCATTGATTACTTACAGTTTGTTAGCAACCCTTATGATATGATTAAAACTGTTGGTAGATTTGTTACCAGTGCACAAAATTATAAGAAAATAATTTGTGGAATAAGTCAATCTTATTTTTGATATGCCATTATATATGTATATATACATATATACATTTTTTCTCCTGCTTTAAATTTTTATTATTTAAAATAATTTATTACTACTGTTAGATTATTATTATTATTATTATTATTATTATTATTGTATTGGAGAGCAGAAGAAAAAGAGGAAGAGATGTGTATAGGGTTTGTGTGTGGGGTGTATGTGTGATATGTAGGTCAGAGGACAGTTCTTTGAAGTAGGGTCTAACTATCCATCCACCTGTGTGTAGATTTTGGTGATAGAATTCCGGTGGACAAAATTATGTAGCAAGCACATTTACCTGGACAGCCATACTTTTTTTCCTAAATATTTAAATTTTAAAATAGTCTTATTCACCAATAAACTGGAGGTTTATATAAAGCGTAAAATAAGTCTTCAAAAATTTAAAATTTTTATCTATTTTATAAAAAAATCAAGGCAAATCTTATTCATTTTAAATTTGTTTAAATTATTTTTATTTTATATTCATTTTGCTTGCATGTACATATGCCAGCCATGTTTGTTACTGGGTGCATATGAGGTCAGAAGTTGGTATTACTTCTTCTAGAACTGAAGTAGGAATGGATGTGAACCACCATGTAGGCGCTAGGAAGATAATCCCAGTCTTTCAAGGATCAATGCATATTCGTAACCTCTGAGCCATCTCTACAGCTTCTTAGATTTATTTTGCATATGGTATTAGAATAAGACATGGTCCAAAAATGATATAATGTGATTTTGACACTATGCTTGACATAATCTCTCTCTCTCTCTCTCTCTCTATCTATCTATCTATATATATATATATGGAAATAAAGTCACTATAAAACTTAAAAGTTCCTTTTTAAAATTAAGGAAACAGTGCAATAACACAATAATTTCAGATAAGATGGAAGAACTTGATAAAGTAATCTTGAAGAGAGTGCATTCAAATCTCATTCTACAAAATGCATTAAAAGCATTACTAAATATTTGGAAGAAAATATAATAGAAACACTTTTATCTTTCTGATAACTCAAACATCTACGTATTTTTAGTAAATCACTAAAGATTTGTTCCACTAGACAATAAAATAGTGGAAAATATTCTTTTTTTTAACTTTTATTGATTCTTGGCTTCTCATCATGCATTCCGGTACCACTTCTCTCCCTGTCTCCTTGGATCCTTTCTATGACCTTGCAACTTTCTCCAAAAACGAAAACAAGATTTAAAAGAAAATCCCAAACCAAACATCCATATAAACAAAAAGAGAAAGAGAAGAAACTCACCATAGAAGCTGTGTGGCCCATTGAATCACAGTTTACCATTTAGTCCATTCATCTTTATTTGCAAGGTCTCATTACCATGAACTGGAGTGACTGGGGCTCTCTTGGATATTCTGTTGCTCCCCTGTGTCACAGAGATTCTGATGTTTTGGATCAGTAGGTTCGTCTTCTTTACATTCTCCAGTAGTTCATATATAGAGTGGAGGTTGAAGAGGACCAACTCATAGTCCTTCTTCTGGGCTTGGGTGGTAGCTGGGTTGGTCAACCTGCCAGCTTTCCCTTCTCATCAGTGCCCTAGTGAGCTCCTCAGTAAAGCCTCCCTTAGCTCACCCAATGCAGCCTGCAGCAATGAGCCTGGCAAGTTCTCCTACTCTCAGGCCCTGATATCTGGCTCACCCACACTCACACCACCCAGGGTCAATTCTACTGTTTTGCCCAGACAAGCATACAAGGCAGTGAGAGAAGGGAGAAGTTCAGCTCGACTGCTCTGATGCCCTCAGGGCTGGCTCACGTGCACCCCAGATGTCTGGGTCAGTTTTAGTATACTGTCCAGGTAGGGTGCCTGGCCTGCGCTCCTATGTGCTCTATTAGCTAGTGGGGCAGGACTAATTTTCTCATTTTCAGTACCCAGGGGCCAGCTCCCTTACTTACTTACTCTCTTGCTTACTCTTAAACTTGCTGTAGGTTTCAAGAGTCAGAGGAGGGAGGGCATCTTTCCCTCACCCATGCCACCTCATGGCAGATGAGGGAGGGCAGTGCCAACTCTGCCACTTTTACTCCCTCAGGACCTGCTTACCTGCATCCCGACAACAGTGTCAACTTAAAACAAAAATCCTAATTCTCCACTACTATGGAGTTACTACCAAAATATTGGAGCTGATTAGGCATTTCTATAGGAACACTGGCAAGTGTTGTGCCAATGCATCAGGTTATGAAAGACAAAGAAAGATTAAAAAGCTGCCATGGATTAAAAAGCCCCAAAAGACAAGTAAGCAAATGTACGGTGTGGCTCTGGGTAACATGCTGGTCAGCAAGCAAAATGACAAAGTCAGATAGCTGACAAGAATCAAATGCAGTCTGCAGCCTGTAGGTTAGTTGACTGTTACTTTTCCTGTTTCTCAAGTTGTTTTCTTGTGGTTTTGCAAGGTTTAACATTTGGGGACATTGTGTGAAGACTACAGAATTCTTTGTACTATTTTTACATGTCTGAGAGTTTTTGAAAACAAAATGTTAAGAGTAAAATATATTCTATTCACAAAATAAGATAGTCAAACAATGTTGATCTTTGCAATGATACTTTCAAAGACTTTATAATAATGACTTCTGCTATACAGATCTGAAACATTTTGTTCTTGGTATCAGTAATTATACCTTAGGATAAAACAAATGAGCCCATTATAATTACAGCATCAGGCAATGATTAATATATACTTGATGTCTGAAAGTCATGTGCTCAGTTTTATAGTAAGATTGATTTTTGCTGTAACAAGAAAGAAATTATCTTGGAACCCCTTCTTTATCCATTCAACTTATCATATTTAAGCTTTACAAAGATGAAGACCCTGTAAGAATTTGATGGAAACTAGGCTTAAAATATATAGAGAGATATAGATGTAGATATATTATGTAGAAACCAATTCTCTAGGCAGTTCAGCCTCTTATAATGAAGAATTACATGTGAATACTACCATCTCTACTGGTTTTGATATAT
>LOJH01006993.1:7482-32009 GCA_001685095.1 Ellobius talpinus | reverse complement strand
TGGATGGAGTGGGGAGGACCTTGGACTTTCCACAGGGCAGGGAACCCTGACTGCACTTTGAACTGGAGAGGGAGGGGGAGAAGGATTGAGGGAAGGGGGAGGAAAATGGGAGGAGGCGAGGAGGTGGAAATTTCTAATAAAAAAATAAAAATAATAAAAAATTAAAAATTTAAAAATAATAAAAAGAAATTCTATTGAGCATTTCTGAAACAAAGCATCAGTACTGAGAGGATAAAGCATTTTTTCAAGGTCAAACACACAATGACAGAACCTAGACACTAGAATCCTTAATTCAATGTTATATTTATGTATTACTTTCTCCTAATATCCAGAATTTGCTAGTTCTTAGGTTTGCATAAAAATAATAGGAAANTTCCTCAAACCAGAATAGTTTAAAATGAATTTACTTATAACTTTTCAAGATTAATTGTTGTTACAGTGAATTACAAAGTGTTACTCTCAATATTTTAATAGTTTCATTAAATTTACCCAAATATCATTAGTTAGAGGTTTTTCTATTATTTATAAACCATCATGTTGTCATTTCTAATATCATCAGTGCAGAGACATGCATGTGTGGAGAAATAAGAAATTCCTTACAATCACTCTCTAAGCCACTGTCTTTAGTAGCAGAGGAACTTAAATTACATGGTTTCAGTTACATAACTACAAAATGGTAGTTGTTAAGGAAAGTAAATAGACTTTAGTAATGTTAGAATGGCTTCAAATAAAAACAGAAGCCTGAGATATTAATAAGAGGAGTTGACCTGATCTTTTTTACATACCAATCATTAAATAATGTATTTGCCAGTTTGCCGACTTTTTGTTTTCTGTATGTTTGTTTTTGTTTTTGATACAGGGTTTCTCTGTATAGCCCTGGCTATCCTAGAACTTGTCTAGATCAGGCTGGCCTCAAACTCACAGAGATCTGCCTGCCTCTGCCTTCCAAGTGCTGGAATTAAAAGCATACGCCACCACCACTGGACTTCAGTTTGTCAACTTCTAACTGCCCTGAAAATCTAAGTTCAGGATTGGGTCAGTAGACATATTTCGCAGTTCAGTCAGAACATCAGAGTCAGACAAAGCCAGACTCTGCAAGACCAAGAGCCGAAGGCAACAGGAAGAATGTGGGAAGCAGATCCTCCAGAAAGAGAGAGGCAATATGAGAAGAGAGCTTTGCCATCGTTTCCAACACTCACACCCTATGCATTAACAACATTCTTTATTATTTCTTCTGTAATATAGGTAAGACACATATTTGATTTGCATGTACAGAATTAAAACAATTATATGATACATGGAAGGATATAAGCATAAAGATCATGATGAAAAATTTTTCCCAGTTTCCACTGTGATTACCAGTAATAGGGAGTTTGTACAAAATCCTTCTTCTAATTTTCCTAATTCTTGTCAACTTTCAGAACACTGAAAATAAAGGGGTTTATCTCAGGTCATATTTTATGCTGTTATTAAATTTAATATCACCCCAATGCAATATCTTTTATGTCGGGCCTGAAATATTTCCAGGCACATTAGACCCATTTAGTGGCTCATGATCAAAATGCCAAATTTCTCAATGTGTTAGGTCTTAAGAACATTTTGTAAATTAATGTTTTTGCTTTCTTGGAATAACATAAATCATTTGATACTTTATGGCGAGTTGCATTATTTTGTGACATGAACTTAAAGGAAATCAAAATATTAGAATTTAAAAGAATGTTTTCAGATATACCTACCTGGGAAGGAACATTTTTGGGAGGTTCTATCCGGATACTTGGATCCCATTCTCCAGGAGGGAGAACTGTGACTTGGTCCAGAAACTCATCAATACCTGACACCAAGTCATTGCGGTCTTTAGCTTTGTAAGCAACATCATGAAATACCTGTGGAAGTAAAAGAGCAGCACATAATAACCTATAAAAGACACCAGAAGAATTAATATAATAAAAATGTCCACCTTAGTAAAAACAACCTACAGATTCAATGCAATGCCCATAAAAATTATAACACTATTGTTCACAGACCTTGAAAGGAAAAAATTCAGTTTCATATGGCAACCAAAACACCTAGGATAGTTGAACAATCCTGAATAGTCAATGAATCGTGTATGCGTGTGTGTCTAGGAATGGGTATCATCATCCCTGATTTCAAGGTGTATACATAGCTATTATAATAAAAACAGCATGGTATTGACAAAAACATATTTTTATCAATGGAATTAAAGACATAGACATAAATCCACATACCCATGGATATATGGTTTTTGATTAAAAAACAAATACAAACTGAAAAAAGATAACATCGTCAAAAGATGGTGCTGGTCAAACTGGATGGCTTCATGAAGAAGAATCCAAGTAGAACCATTTTATCATGCTGTATAAAACTCAACTCCAAGCGGATCAAAGACATCAACATAAAACCAGATATACTGAACCTGTTAGAAGAAAAAATGGGGAAAAGCCAGACACAAACCATGTAGAAAATGAAGCATGGTAGGATTCTGGACATAGTGTCTGAGTCTGAAAGGGTTACTTATGGATTGGATGTGCATATGAAACTGAGGAGTCAAGGATGAGTTAAGGGTGACTTGGGGTTCAGTTCCATACTCAAACTCTTCCATTTGTTTCCCAAGTCTGTCTAAGTTCTTTTGTGATAGACCAATGCCCTGTACAATTGGCCCATTACCTAAATGGCCTCATTCCTACTAAGCCTTTTTGTTCTAAATGTCCCAAGTGATCCAGACATACTCCCATCTCAAAACCTTTGCCCTTGTTTTTTGTTGGTTCAGAAACATTCTCTCTTTAAAGTAGGAAGCTCCTCATGCCACCTCTAGCTCCCTTCACTGATCTTGTATAATAATTTCTATGTCACTCCATCTTTCAACTATTTGGTCAACAAATGAAAAAGCTTTTGTTCATATTTTTATCCACCTTCTGCACAAGTGCTGATATGCAGTTCACATACAATAAATATCTGAATAAATTAGCAATTCTCCATCTCCTCCCTCCAACTCCTTCTACGTGCTCCTCTCAAATTCACAGCCCCCTTTTAAAGATTATTATTGTTACATATATAAATATATAAATGAATAAATATATTAATATAATTTGCTGAGTCTATTTTGTGTTGCCTGTGTGAACATTTTCAGGATTTACCACTTGGTATTAGATAGCTAAGGTCAGCCCTGAGGAAGACACTCTCTCTCTCTCTCTCTCTCTCTCTCTCTCTCTCTCTCTCCAGATAGTTGTTGCTATCTGTTGTTTGTCAAAGGATGGGGCCCCTGAGATTACCAACCTTCATGTTCACGTTTATTGGTGTTCTAGTTCATATCTTGTTTGACCAGATATGTTGTTGAGGTATCAGGGGTTCAGGTTTTTAAGGTCTTACATTTTTGAGACTTAACATCTCCCCATGAAAGATTTTTATATTTCAAAATAGAACTGTACAATTTTTTTCTTTTACAAAGAAATATATTTGTATAATGGAGATCAGAAAAATCCATCTAGAGTCCCATTAATAGTTTTAAGATCACCAAGTTAGGAATATCTATCTATAGATATTTAGATATCTAGATGTCTCTCTCTCTAAATATATAAATACATATGTAGATATAGATGATAGATATAGATATAAATATAGATATAGATATATCAGGCAATTGTAGAGAGTGTACAGAGTTTTCCTAGCTTTTTTGGTGTTATATATCCTACTACTTTTCATTTAGACAACTAAGTAAACTTTTCCCCAAAATTTTCTATGCTATTAACATATAAGTCATGCTTACAGAGTAGTACAAATATAAATGCTTAACAGTTTTTATGACCATGTCAGTTTTAAAAAATTATTATTCTTGGCTTTAATTTATCCTTTTGGGTAATTTTTTTCAAAGAAAGTTGGTAGTGAAAACTTGGGAAAATGGGATCCAATACAGAAAAATATGATTTCAAGAAAACTGTCATGAAAGGGACTTCCAAACCTAGGTATATCTTGTGAGAATATTCCTTAGAAACACGAATAAATACCTCATCTGTCATTAAGGTTGCAATTGATCTGCCGATCTCATGGTATTGTTGACCCTTTCCAAGGGGTCCCAGAAGAATGAACAGAAATCTGTAATGAAGAAGAAAAAAAATCAAGCTAGAAATGTAACAATAAACTTAGTAGAGCAAGATCACCAATCTCAATGGAATCAAACAGGGTTTTGATGTAAAAATTTGCATAAGTTTTTACAATTCATTATGATTTAGAAATGTTTTATAGTTGAGACTTCTATATAAAATCATCAGACAATGAGAATATTAGAGTGTTTTCAGCCCCAGGGTTTCTGCATATAACTGTCTACACAACCTATACATTTGTGACTAGGAATTATAAAGATTGTACATCCTTAAAGGAGGATGAGAGGAAAATTAAATCTTTCTGAATAGGAAGCATGAAAGTTTACAAGTACACAAAAGGAAGACCACTCAAGTGGAAGAAGAGCAATAAAGTATTATACATTAAGGGAGAACACATTATTAACATCCAGTCACTGTATACACATTCTTATTGAACATTAAAAACTGCTATGACTTAATAATTAGCTAGGCAGAAGAAAAGGAAAAGGTGTGAAAATTAAAGAGTGCCATGTATTTTGCAGTAGTATTCTGTAGTGTTCATGTGTTAAATGGTTTACAGTATTAAAGACAACTCTAGCAGGTATAGTTCTTAGCTGTAAACTCTAGATATTATATAGTTTCATACGAAGCATCTATTAGACAATCTTAGAGGTTATATGCAACATTACTTTCCTATCAGTTATAATTGAATCCAAATCAAATTCAACTTTCTTTGTGTGTGTACACGCAGTTAATATATAAAAAGCAAAAATAGTTGTGTGTGGTGGCAGAAGCTTTTATGAGCTATAATGCTCCTGAGATGATTTCTAACCTGTGTGTATCTTGCTCATTTTAAAGTTTCTACTGCAGGTGTTATTTATAATATCCTAAAAGATTAATTTTCTGACATATCTACTGTATGTTGCCTTGATAATCATGGCATGCCCCTGATTATAGTTGGGGTTCCCAGATAGTTTTCTTTATTCTGTTTATCTAATCTTCTTTTTTGTTTTTACCTTTCCTAAATAAATATCCCTCTGTATGCTGTGAATACCATTGGTTAATAAAGAAACTGCTTTGAGCACATAGCAGAGCAGGTCAAAAATAGCTAGGTGGAGAAAACTAAATGGAATGCTGGGAGAGAGCAGGCGGAGTCAAAGAGAAGCCATGAAGCCGCCAGAAATAGACATTCTGAAACTTTGCTGGTAAGCCACAGCCTCGTGGCAATACACAGATTAATATGATTAAATTAAGATGTAAGAGTTAGCCAATAAGAAGCTAGAGCTAATGGGCCAAGCAGTGTTTTTAATTAATACAGTTTCTGTGTGATTATTTTGGGTCTGAGCTGCCGAGCAGATGGAACAACCAAGCAGCCTTCCTACAACAATATCCCAGTCTTTCGAATCTCTCCCTACATAGTGACTCTATTGTGCCTCCAATTTTTTCTTCATTGTCTCTATATACACTTTGCTGTATCAGCATGGATGAGATCACCTAAGCCTGACACTTCTCAAAGTGAGGGCATATAACCCTGTTATGGCTATACTCTACTCCTGAGAATTCTTTTTTTCTGAAATACAAGAAATGTCACTGTCATAAGCAGCCCTCATTTACTCATAGGTCTCCAGATACCTTCCTCAGTGGTGAGATAAGAATATCTAACTGAATGGGAATTTGAAACTGGTACAGTTTCTACTGCTCTACAATTAGTAAACACAACACATGAAATCAGAATCCCAGATTTCCAGAAACTCTATTGTTTGTTTGTTTTGTTTTTTGAGACAGGGTTTCTCTCTATAGTGTTAGCTCTCCTAGAACTCTCTTTGTAGACTGTGCTGGCCTCAAACTCAAGTGATCAGCCTACTTCTGCCTCCCAAGGCTTTCTTTTTCATTTGGCCACCAACCAGCTCCCAAGTCATGACACAGAGATTTAGTTTTGAATGTTCTGCCTAGCTTAGGCTCATTTCTGGCTAGATCTTTTCACTTAAGTTAACCTGTTTCTCTATCTACCTTTTGCCTCAGTGCTTTTTACTTTTTATTTCCTTGTATATATTTTACTTTCACTGCTTCTCATGTCTGTTGGCTGGAGGATACCTGGCTTCTGGCCCTAGGCCTGCCCCTCATTCTCTCCTTTCTTCTTCTCTTCTTCTCTCATTCCTTTTCTAAGCCTAGATCAGGGCTCCTATTCTCTCTGCCTGCCAACCTGGCCTATCCCTCTTCTGCCTAGCTTTTGGCTCTTCAGCTTTTTATTAGAGCAGTCAGGTTCCTTAGGCAAGCAAGGTGAAACAAATGCAACACATCTTTACATAATTAAACAAATGCAGTATACACAAAACTAACACACCTTTACAGAGTTGAAATAGCATTTCACAGCATGAGCAAATGCAACACATCTTTGCTTAGTTAAGATAAAATTCTATAACAGGTGTGCACCACCACTGGCTGGCATCCAGAATATAGTAAGCAGTTTTAATAGTATGTAGTTTACATGTAGAAAAATACAGCCTTATCCATACTGTATGGTATTTTAATATACTCAGTTTACCTCCCCATTTTTAATTGAAAGCTGATATGTACATCAGTATCCTCCAAATGGGATAAATAGAAATTTACTTCCATAACCTTAATAGTGACCAGCTTTCTTCTCAGACCACGCACACATGTGCTCCAACTGAAGACCTTACAGAGTCCTCACCCAGAGGGTTCTTATGAATGAGGCTTCCCTTACTTCTACGATTCCCTATAGCCTGGATATCTTATCTGCAACCAAATAGTGGAGGAATTTGTGTTATGTTTTGAGTTCTAGTCAGAGGTTCCCAGAAGAAAACATATTCTCTAAACCCACTTGCCAGGGTAGCTGCACTTCTCAGCACCTTCCATTTCCCTAAGCAGACAGGCTCTGCCATAGTTAGCCAAGGCCCTGTGTGCATAGGAATCAGGTTAAATGGTCTCAGGAGAGAAGGAAACAAGCTTCCTAGATAATGCAGTAAGAGTCTAACACGCTAAAGTCAATATTCTCCTCTTTGTTTTCCTTTCTCATAGTTTTCCCCACGAACACCCTTGTATCTACAAAGCAGGAATCAACAATAAGAGAATTCATTTCTCATTGCCTCTATCTGTTAGTTTCAATGCATCCTTAGGTAGTAGAAAACAAGTTCAGGTAATAAATTTAAACTTGGCCTTTGGACCAGAATCAACCACGTTCATTGGATGACCACCAATGATTCTTTAAACCCTGAGAGTGGAGACCAAATGACCTAGTACCGAAGCATGAAACACTAGATTCCAACTAGGCATTTCCATAGATGCTGAAGACCTAACCCAAGAAAACGAAGTCTTCCATGATTCTCCCCAGTGTGACTACACACTTAGATCCTCTTCTTCTACATACAGTTCAATATAATCTTTGAAAAACTGTAGAACAGCTGTAAAATAGACCTGAATTCTACAGATGAGAAGCATGAAATATGAAGTTCCAGAAGGAGACGGGAAGGCCTCAGTAGTTTTTAAAGCACCCCTCCCATGTTTATAAGCAATAGACAGAAGGTTTATGGATAATAAATTCATTTCTAGTCAAGGATTTGTTAGAAAACTTTGTTAAAATATTCCCATTTCCTAAGATAAATTATTCCATAAGCATAAAAATTCCTTGGATACTTTTACCTGCTTGGGATTGGAACTTCAGCCAGGCCTTGGAGCAGGACAGCCGGAGACAACCTGACGAAGGCGACGACAGTTCTGTCAAGGAACTCCAACTCTCCTACCAAGATGTTTGAAGCCTCGGCACCCGGAGGAATCTTCTTCATAAAATGCAGATCAACCTGAGAGCATCAAAAGTAAATGCTTTAAACATGTTTAATTATAATGTCAACAAATTTAATATTTTATAACAGATGAATTTTATATTCAATATATGGCTACTTTAAAATAAATATATTCTTATATTATAATATAACTTTAACATTTGTTTTCATTCTAAATTGTGTTATGTTTTTCATATTGTACAGTTGGCCTGAGAAATTCTTCAGCTGAAGTTGTTCATACAACTGAGACATGACAGAATAAAGAAAAAAATGGGTTAAAAGAATAGCATTTTAAATGACTGTAGATCCATAGTTGAATTTCTACTATGAAATGTCTGTGATTTAAATGAATGAAGATAAAACAAAAGGACCACTAAAAAAGAAACGCTAAGAGGAAAGGGTGATGTCTGAAAAATGCATGTAGAGGAGTCTTTAAATACATATCATTTTTATGCATGGGGCTTCAATGGAAATGAAACAGTGGCTTTAAAGTAAAATCTGCAAGGCCTATTTCTTGTTTTTAACTCATTTGAGTTACTTTTCATGGAACGCTGTTTTTTAGGGACTCAGAGTTTATCTGCTCTAGCAATTAGTTTTATGCAATTATGCTAATGAAAAGGGGACCAAGAATCAAAGTGGAAATAATGAGAGAGAGAGAGAGAGAGCAAGAGAGAGAATGAGTGAGCTCTGCCATATATCAATGAGGCTAAGAAGACATTTATAGACAGGATAATTAGTTTGAAGGCTTAAAATTTAGAAAATACTATTCAAAGAAGTTTTAAATCAATAAAATGTTTTAACGTACCCTGTATGCACACAAATAACATTATACAGATTGAGCAGCCTGTATTTCACACATATATGCATTTTAATAAAATTTAATGAAAAAAAGAGGATATGAATCTGGAAGACAACAAGAAAGTTTGGAGGAGGGAAAGAAAAGGGAGAAACAATATAGTTACATTATAATTTCAAAAATAAAAGAATTTTAAAACACCTTATAAATCCATAACTATAGTCTAATGATTATGTTTAAAATGTTTCTCAAATTAAGGCATTTGTACAGCTATTTAAAGCTATTTACCAATACCTGATAAGCTATTGGTAAACTATGAGTGTTAAATTAATAAAACAGTACATACAGTTATATTTAGCTATATTTAATTAAAGGATTAAATATAATAGCAGTTTATATAACTGTAATAGCAGAGCATTTGCCTAGCATGTGTTCAGCTCTACATAACCTCTCCAGCACTGAAAAACAAAGCCACAACTAAAAATAAGGATTTGCGGCATTCCACCAATAGTATAGTGATACTTTATCTTAAAGAATCATTTATGAAATTAAAAGTTTGCATAGAAAGAATATTTTACAAATATTATAAGCTACATGCTCCACCACTTTTATCTATAAATATACCCCAATATAAATGTATAAATTCTTCTCATATGTATAATGAATATTACATGCTACGTATTTTGCTTTTGTAGAATCTAACCTTTTAATTCGTAGAAAGCAAGGTTCATTCACAGTCTTATTGTGATATTTAAAATGCTCTAAATTAGTAATGTCTGCACTTTTGCCATAATGGGAAAGATTCCAGGAAAAGGATCAAGGTTTCCTATATACTGTATGTGTTGGGATATTTTGTTGTTGTTGTGATTTACAGGGCGTTTATGTGGGTGTAACTGGCATTTATGTGGGTGTTAGGAATCTGAATGCTACTCTTCACGTTAGCCTCCATCTAACCACTCCTACCTCTGTGAGAAATATGCAACAACCTTTTAACAAAATGTTCAAAGTTTAAAAGAATAAATAACTAAATTTAATCAACATGTAGAAAAATCTATGACAAACAGAACAAAACTTTAAAAGAGAACATAACTTTTTACAAAGACCAATAAGCAGGTGAGTTGGCTCAGGCACTTGCTGGCAAATCTAAGACCTGAGTTTGATCCTTTGCATCCAAATGGAAGAAGATAACTGACTCCTGCATACTGTCCTCTAATCTTCACATAAACACTGTAGCATACAAGCACCCTCACATGCACACAAGTGCTCACACGTGCACACAGGCATGCACATACAAAGACACAGATGCAATACTACTATTAACTTAAAAATAAAAACGGATAATTTGTAATTAATAGGAAATTTATTGGTAAGGCTTGAAGTATAAATTCTGCCCAGAAGACTTTTTTCAAATTCATTTTTTTTTTACTCAACCAATATCAGAGTCTTTGCTATTAAAGTCTGTACCTCAGAGAAGGGGCAAAAATAGAATTAACTGCTTTAAATTGAAATTCAGTTGAGTCAAGGATTGCATAGCATATTAAAGAAGTTTAATTGACAAAAATGTGACCATTATATATGATTTTAAATCACATCAAACCAGACATATAACTGATATTTATTACCTAGAATAAGTTATACAGATTCTGACTTCAATATCAGCAAAGTTTTCTTTTTATTTTAAATATAAGTTACATTCACGTGTCTGGGGTCAATCATTGTATTGCAATCATATTATATTATTCTTGCACTACATGGATATTTATGGAAGGTGTTAGATTTTATAATGCATTAATCATACAATCATATTTATATTTTCTGATTAAATTATACCTAGACTAATCCTGTATTATTATATTAGTTCACAATTCATAAATAATCTCACTTAGAAATATTCCTTTTTCTTTTAAAACAAAAAACTATATTTAAGAACCACAAATTTAATCATGTATTAATTTATAGTTACATAAAGAGTACTTGAGGGTGTAGGTTACAGTGCTTAAACATAAAGCAAAGAAAACCAGCCTACAAATCACAAACCCAGAGAACCTAGACAATAATGAAGACCCAAGAGAGACATAAATGGATCTAATCTACATGAAAAATAGAAAAAGACAAGAAGATCTCTTGAGTAAATTGGGAGCATGGGGATCATGGGAGAGGGTTGGAGGGGAGAGAAGAGAGAGGCAGGGAGGGTAGCAGAGAAAAATGTATAGCTCAATAAAATCAATAAAAAACAAAACAAGACAAAAAACAATGCCTTTCTTTATGTTTAGTGGATTCAGACACTTGAAACGGACATAGAAAAATCCTGGAAGTTTCAAGTGCTTTGAAGAGAACCTTCAAGGATTCAAGCTACAATTTGGGAGTTCTGGATTTACACCATATTTCTAGACTCTATGGTCCCTACACTTATACCATGAAGGGAAAGAAGCCTGGTTTTAGTTATTTGGGACTTAAATCATTGATGAAAATAGTTCAATTCTAGGCAACTAGATAAAAGAGAAGACCATGGTGGGGCTGGAAATGCCCAGCCAAGGCACACACCTAGAGCTGAAAGAAATGGAGGTGGCAATAAAGAATAAAGAGAAAGCTTTGGTTGGTGGTTCTTTCAAGGCAAATGGTGCCTGACACTGCAGTCTGGAGCAGGTGGCATGTGTAAGTTCTCTAGGACTCTGTTTTTTTTTCACTAAATGATATGACTAAAGTTTCTTACTCCCAATATGCTTCATGCACAGCACAAAGATGCAAAAAGGAGAAGTCCTTCCTAGGTGGGTAATTATGACAAATTTTAAGGACCATTTGAAATATAAGAATCACTGTTGACTTAAAAGAGCCATTTCAGGGAGGGGAGCAGAGAAAAATGTACAGCTCAATAAAAATCAATAAAAAAAGAAAAAGAAAAAAGAGCCATTTCTACTGTGTTCAAAGCAAAACAAAAAAGAGATTTATATTATTTAGAAACACTTGCGTTTTGAAGGCATAGTGGAAAGAGCCATAATCTGACATAACAGATTATGTTAACTGAATAAACCTGGAGGGCCTAAACACTGTAGAGGCTAAAGATGTGTAGACTGAGGGATTGCAGAACGTAGGATCAAGTCACATAATGTGAAAAGGGCCTTGGTAGTATCTCAATTTTTGAGTGAGATTTAGGATCTATACAACATTAAAGAAAATACTGAAATGGACACAGTAATGTGGAGATTAGCTGAACTTTAGAAAATCCACCAGCAAACTGAAATCATTAGGTTAAAAACATCTTAACTTGCACCCTTCAGAATCTGGTACTAAGAATAGCTTCCATAGTGATGGATCACAACAGTGCTTTCCAAACCCTAATTCTCTGCTCCTCCAGGTTATAAAACTAGGAATGCTTCCTGTTTTGTTTTATTGCTCTAAAACTAAGGACTAAACTATTTTGAATCTTTTAAGATTCCTTCAAAAAAATCTTTCTCAAACGTTGTTAAAGGCACTGAAGATCCAGTGGAAGCCAGCATGTTAAGTCTTGTCTGAATTTTTTTTTTGACACTTCCATTCACACTCTTAGTACAGTGGTCACTTTATGCTCAGTCTGACAAACCACAATACCATCGAACCTCTACAACAAAACAATAAGCACACATTATTCTTATTTTAGGCAATGGTAGTGCTGCAGTGTAGAGTTTCTTCAAAAGCTGTAACAGACAGATGCTAGATGCACAGCCTTCCACAGGCATGTGCTTTCCGACGAACAAAAGACAGGGATGCAAATGGCTGGCCTAAACTTCCCCATTAAATGGGCCAGGAAATGAAAATATGATGATGAAAGAAAGGATTAAATGAGAGGAAAAATCTAGTTTTGCCATTTTTATGGTTCTGATTGTTAGGGAATCCAAGGGATGAGATTACTGTCCTGTCTAATTGGCAATCTTCATTTCTCTTTAATGGTGATGAATTATTTTTGAAGGTCATGAAGATAGGCTACCAAATACCCCAAAATAACCTGAATATAAAAATTCAATGTATAGGTTTTTTAATATTAAAAGTAATTTATTTCAAGGACGAGCTACATATTTTAAACTCACTGTTTTTGAAAAATGTCAACTATTCCATTGTTATAAGACAGTCAAATTTTATGTCATCACTTTTAAGATTGATATTATTTTGAACTAAGAACAGCAGAAATTAAATTTATGGAAGTTTGTGACAGCTTTATTATAACTTACAGATGAATGATGATATAATGCTTTAAAAATATAATTCTTAGAGTGGCAGATGGAATACATTTAAACTAGTTTAATATTTGAATTACATGCCTCCATACAGTGAGATGAGCTTTGAACTGTGTAGAAATAGAGCCCAAATATGCCCTCACCTCTCTTTCTTGCTGGTGTGGAGGTCCTTTTTCATGCCTTTGTTTCATCCCACATGGACTAGTATGCCCCTTTTGCTGGCCTCCCAGTCCCTGCACGCATAATTAACAGACTTAAGCTGGCACATCATGTTCCCACAATTCTCCACCAGGCACCAGGGGAAAGGCATGCACATAGCTAGCCTAGCTCGTGTACGCATGTCCCAGGGATGCTAAAGCAGGTCCAAGGTGCTGATTGCCATTACTTTTTTCAGAACTTTGATGTAAATTACTTCCTCAGTCCAAAATCCATTCCCACTTCCCTTCCCTATTGCTAATGCTGAGGGCTTTACCAAAGTACTTATCAGCCACTCAGAGAAAATCGTTTAACATCCTGATTTTAGACCAATATTGGAGCTTCTCTGTTCTATTCAGCTGTTACTTAGCCACAGCCACTATAGTACATACACGAGTCAGAAATGCATAACCAAGAATCCCTTCATTTAAGTAACTCATTATTTTCTTAGTATAAATCCAAATAAATTATTTTACTTAGATAATACCCAACTAGAAGTAGTTCTCAACATAATCAGCCCTTAGGCATGTTTTTATTCAGATTCTGTTATTTTACCTTCTAGGGTATCCTTACACTGACTTCTCATTATACAGTACTGGTAAAGATTTATATCAGATGACTTGTTTTTCTACATAATAGGAATTTTTGAGGGGGACATCTAAAAAATATTTTAAAGCAACAGATTATGCTCTCTATGAAGTCTAGTTGTCCTTTTTACTTCAAGAGATACATTACAAGTGGCTGAATCCAAACGATGATTCATAAAACTTACTTACACATCTGTTTTCTCACATAAGCAAAGCCCTGCATGTGAGCTGAACTCTAACGTTGTCTTTAACAGTTTAAAGCTTTGGCTAAGAACCCAAATAAAGGCATGCAGACGCCTGTGTCAACAGGTAACGAATTCTCCTAGCAATGTAGCCACTTACTTAGGTGAAATAAAGAAAGACATACCTTGCTAAAGTCAACAGTGCTGTTTTCTCTGCTCACGTCATTTTTATTCTCAGCACAGGCTGGAGCAGACTGAGGAGAAACAACCTGACCTGCTGAAAGAGATTGTTATTACAGAATACAAACAATTACTTACACAGTTCTAGGCAGACTGGGTGAAAGATGAACTTCAACTTCACTAAACTAAGTAGAATTTTTTAATAAGCTCGTGATGTAAGCATGAACATTCAGTTAAACAGAACTATATCAATGTAGCGATTATCAGTTACAGATAGAAATGGGAGAAGTCAATCAAGAATATTTAAGTCAATTATCAATATAAAACTCTAAATGATTATTCTCTTTGAAGAGAAGCTGCCTTCAAAACTTAATTAAATTTAACCATAAAGTTCATTGATTTCTAAATTGCACATATTAAAAAAGGCGTAAGCTCCAAGCTCTGACTGAAGAATTTTTGACAATACCAGAAAAGATGAATATCAGTAACTGTCCAGCATACTTTTAGGTTCTATTATACTTAGAAATCCAAATCACTATGTACTTTAGCAATAAAATTTAGAGGTGGAGCTTATTAGAAATATGAGATCTTGTGCCTATAATTATCCAGTTATGTAAGCTCTACCACTTTAGCAATAAAATTTAGAGGTGGAGCTTATTAGAAATATGAGATCTTGTGCCTATAACTATCCAGTTATATAAGCTCTACCACTCATCAGCTATCAAGATCGCTAGACTGGAGTTCTACAGTTTTCAGCATTATTGAAAACATGAATACGCTGTAGTGCTCCATCCTTGTATGAAAGGTGAGGTTAGTTATCTGGATAACCGAGCTGGGAATGTGACGATAACTAGAAAACATAATGCCCACCATTCACTATGCAGTAGTCCTTACAAGCAAAAATCCTTTGAAATCTGCCCAGAGTTAGCAATCAAATGATAAGCAGCCTGGTTTATTCATTTCCCTACCTATCCTGAGCCGATCTCCCCTTGTTACTTTCACTGTGAAAGGAGCAGTTAACAATTCAGTGTTGAAGCCTTTACTGCATTTACATTCTTCTCAACGGCTTCAAAATCCCTTTTCCTTTCATTGCTCTCAAGCATGAGAAATACTCTTTGTGCCTAACTTCTCTCTCTCCATGCTGAAGTCTCACTTTTATTCAGAATTCACCTTTCCTCTCATACTTTCCGATTGCTACCAACTCTGAACCTCTCTTAATTCCTTTAAATGGTTACAGAAAAAACCAATTTTCCCTGATCATCAAGTATGATTAAAAACAAAATTATTTATTTTAAATGAGCCTGTCAGTAAAAGATCATCCTTTCATAGATAACAATTTCTGGATTAAAATAACTTTGTCAGAAAGTAATAGATTTAATTTTCTTCTAGAATTTAATATTTTTCTGCTTCCATCAAATACAGAAAAACAATATATGTTGTAAAGATAAAGACAAAATGACATCTTAAAGAAAATTCACCTCAAACCACAGCCACAGATTCTGATTTTTGAATACAGAACTCAAGGCAGTGCGCATCCTTCAGAGGAAGTCAGGTGAGCTTTCCATTCTCCCATCTCTACCTGCAATGTGTAGCTACAACTGAACTGTTCATCAGAAGCCGTTCAATTTACCATTCTCAAAATAATAACTGTTATTATAAAAAAGCCTTTTACATAATGCATTTGTGCTACTAACAGATGTCTTCAATCATCAGTTTCACATTTCTCCATATTTTCATGAGTTAGAGCATTAAATATATTTAAAACTAAACTTATTAAACATTCTGTAAAATAGAGAGATAAGACTCAAGTTATAGAAAAAATAAAGATATATGTTTTCTTATAATACTTTATGTCATATAGTCAGAAACTACATGAAATATCAATTGCTTAAAACTGTAAAACACATACCAAAAGATTAAAGCCAATGCAAAATCAACTTTGATGAGATAATCAGATAGCAAATATGCTAGAACTTGTAATTTGAAAAATCTAGTTGCTGTTTTCATTCATATGTTTCAGGAACAATATTTCATAAACTATATTCAGGTTATGAACTATATTTAAACATTGGCACCTACATTTTATTTTGTAAGTATTTGTGATTTCTAATGTGTTGCTATTGCATGATAATTGTAATAAATACATTTGGATATTTACAGTTTTATGCTATTCTGATTTTAAAATTAAAAATTATAAAATATTACCTTTCAAAGCTGATAGCTAGGAAGTGAATTAGAAACTACTTCTGTGAATATTTTAAATGATATTAACAGTGAGCTAGTTCTGGATATCAAGCAGGATGCATGTTAGAAGGCAGTGAGCACATGCTGTTTCCAGAGTCCAGACGTGTCTAGAAAATGTGCACTACAGTACAGGTGTCTTCTGATATAGGTACAGAAGCCGCAGTATTGTGTCTTCTATACTTTACAATGATACATAAATATATCTGTCACTCTCAAAGTCCTTCAAAGTTTAAATGGCATTTAAAATTGTAATGCTACTTCTAAAGTATACACTGAATAATTAAAGTAAAATAATATGAACAAAGTAGTTTTGACAGCTTTGCAGGGTACTGAGAATCTGTAGGTATCATTTAAGACCTAAGCTTAAAAAGCATGGCTTATGCTATTTAGAAAAATTACAGATTTCAGATGAAACATATACTGTTTGTTATATACATAAAGCTAAAATGCATGCCTTGCAATAGTCCATAGAATTACCAGATTCCTCAGACTGTAAAATAGCTTTCATAATTTTGTAGTACATACTATCATTGTTTTTGTTTAAAACTTATTTAATTCAACAGTCACCACCTTTCAGAAGATTATGGGCTTAGATTCCAAAATGCATTTCATGAACTCAAATACTATCACATGAAATGAATAAATAAATTTAGGGAAGGGCATCTCTAATATGATTGTTGATTGACTTCTGTGATGAAAAATGTCATTCATAAAATAACAGTTCTCAGGCATAGTGACTGCTTTCTAATGGAAGAGAGAAGAATTTGCAAGGATATTTTCCTTTCGGGGGAAACAAGTCAGAAATCAGCACTTGGGTACTGGAAACATTGCAAGTACTGCTGGCTTGTGAGAAGTTTCTAGTTATTTTGACACTACGCTTGCAAACAAATATTTGCCTGTTTCCTTCTAATTCTTCCCCTTGTCCACTGCCCATTATGCAGATGGAAATTTACTGTAATAAAATGGCATCACAAACTTGGATTGCCTTTACTAGTATAATATGTAAATCTCAAGGCATTAAGATACCACGATGAAACAGATATAAACTCACTATTCTTACTATAGTTCATGAAAATTATTCAAAGCTTGATGAAATATCAATATCACTAATATAAACTGATGTCTATGACTCTTGAAGTGTAAATATTTGAGAAATCTAACATCATCCTTTCTATTCAACATTCATTTTTAATTCATTTACATTACTTATTTAAAATATGGTTATATATTTTAATAAAAATCTAATTTGTTTCATATATATGAGTGAAAGTGTATAGTGTGTAGCATTTATATTAGTACCTGTTTGATTTTCTTTGAATTGTATTTGAGTCTTTACATACAGTTCTCTCATATATGTAAACTGCGTGCATGAGCGATATAAAAGCAGTTTCAAAATTTTTATCTGGTTTAATTCAAATCGTGAAATAATTTATTACCAACATGTATCATTATTTGCTATGGTTAATCCATCTAAATGACACGTCGTAGAAGGAAACTGGAATGAAGACATGGAGGTGCAGCACTATTATCCTAGAGTCCAAGCTGGTTTACACTACCTCAGAACCTTCAACGCATTTACAGTACCCAAAGGGTAGGAGATGAGGGAGGTACAGAGATGAGATGAGCCTGTTAGAGACAGACACAAGACAGAGCAAAATGAAATATAGAGATGAATGACAAAGTTACATACATGCGCAGCAATACACTTATTTATGGAAATAGAAAACATGGAGAAAGAAAGATAAATATTTAGAAAATTATGACTAGGTGAGTTACATTTCAAAAACAGAAAGAGTATGCATGCAATTAAAATTGTTAAAAATTGTTATGTCTGGAAATAATTAGTTTCAAATGAAAAATTAAAACCTTAAATGTTATCTTAGAAATATATTTGCTCTTAAAAACCAATTTTCCATAGCCTAATGATAACACAGCCTTTAAACAGGCACATCAATTGTGTATAATTAATATAATTTTAATTTTCTTTTAACAATTTTCATATATTGGAATTTCTTAATGTGCTATGTGTCCAACAATACTAAGAAGCAATATTCTAGCTTTCTCTTTCAATGTACACCATTATGATGGATAAATATTACATGCTATCTTATTTATGATAATACAATATTAAAAAAAGAATTTCTAAACACATAAAGACCTCATTCATCTGGAAATAAAAGTACAGCATTATAATAAAGTTAATTTAAGGTAATAAAACAAAGAAACATCATTAACATAGGAGCTGCAATCTACCCAGGTCAAAATACTCAATACATACCCCATCCTTCTAAATCTAAATGTTCTCCACTTAAGACTTTGAACAGTAATTTAGAGAAATTAATAGAAGCCCTGCAACCCTTTCAGATTTTGCAGTCAGAAAACCCACAACTGGAAAGTGTTCTTTCTAACTAGGAGGGAGGGAAGATGTGGAAGCAAAAGAACTAGAAATCAATAGTAATGAATGGAGGAATGAGATACCCCATACTACAGAAGCCCTGAGGCCCAAGAATTATCAAAAACATGAAATCAGGAAAATAACATCATTTTACAATAGAATTACAATATAAATTTCTCCATGTGTTAAGAGAATGCCTGACCTAAATGATAATATAAGCATTAATTTATTTTGATTTATTGATCACCTAACACAAGTCACATTTGTGTTTGAAAAAAATATTCCTCGATTCAAGGAATGACTTGAATAGTATGGATAGTTTTCATTTCAGTACATTTTACAGGGTTCTAATGTCAAAGTAGATACTATTTTCTATTATTTTTGCAATTGTTTTGCCAAATGTAACTGTCACTTTTTATTGAAACATCGGAATCAGTCATTTTAATTCTCACAGTTTTGATGCTTAATGAAAAGTGAAAGTTAAACACAGCATGGTGGCATTAAAAATGCATGGTAAATCCATAGCATCCTGCATCTTAGCCCTGAGGAGAATGTGCAGAACACCAACAATATTAACATATATATGTAATATGTACATATATAGCAGTGTATTTGTAGGTGAGATTGACA
The DNA here is from genome assembly GCA_001685095.1 of Ellobius talpinus. NCBI lineage: Eukaryota > Metazoa > Chordata > Mammalia > Rodentia > Cricetidae > Ellobius > Ellobius talpinus. The sequence continues at coordinate 12,689 of LOJH01006993.1, read as the reverse complement.
AATTATCATAAATGACTAAGAAAAATTACAAACAGAAAGCGTACACTGGGAAAGAGAAGAGAGAGAAAATATGCTATTTTGTTGATGCAATATATGAAACATGGAAGACCTACATTTGAAATGCAGTGTCTAGATACTTAACCTTTGAGAGAACACGTAAGCTAGCATACCCAAAGAGCAATTCAATAAAAGAAACAGAAACATATTGTAGGTGTTTTTTTAGACTTCTTTGGGCAAATATCACTTCGTTTTTTAGTGCATTTCAATTTTTAACCGTAAAACAGAAACACATTATACAAAGGTAGAGAACTTATTTCTATATCTTTGCCTCTTTTATAGTTTAAAATACAAACATGTTCTATTGTCAAGTATTTTAGAAAGCCCCCTATTGATTTTAACTTTATAACCTTAAAAGAGGAGAAGTCAATCTTTCTGAGTAAAACATTTTGCTGAAGAGATTTTTTTTCAAAAAAGTATATTGCATTTAGCTCTTTGGACATTAAAACTCCTTTAAATCTCTTTTCACCATAAAAATTAAATCTCTAATCATGTTTTGAAACAGAATGTCATTTCTATATTTATGCTTATAGATTCCAATTTCTTTGTTTATCTCAAGTTTGTCAGTGTACAGGGTTCACGAGTAGATTGAGAACCTTAGTAGTAAAGGTCTTTCATGCGTTCTTTTCTTGTGGGTAGGAGCCTTATTTCTAAATTGGTGAAGTCTATACATATTTTCAGACTTCTCAACACACATAATTATGTAAAGTGTGTGAGGAAGCAAAACAGAGTCATGAGGAGGTGTTAGAAGCCTAGGCTTAGAAACTACTGTTGACAGGATACTGCACAACAATACTTAATTGGGTGTATGAATCTTATTAGAAGTGCTTCCAAGTTTCTATTACTCTAACACATGCCCTGGAAAGATTTGTATGTGTTCATATAAAGGTTGACTGTAGAGATGGAAACAGAGTCACTCAGATCCTACTTTTCAGAAAAACTAAGCCATTTCACAAAGGAAACAAAAGTGCTTTCTGTAGACCTTGAATCTACACATAGCCTTGGGATTCACAACTGTAATTCTGTCCTCTCTCCTGAATTTTAGCAAAAGTTAAATCAGCAACAGTGCTTGCAGGTCTACAAAGGACAATAAATGATCAGTCCGGTAAATCTCACACTTTCTTTCCTTTACCCTAAAATGTAATGAAACTTTCAAATATAAATATTAACCTCAGTAAAAATTACAGAAATTGCAGCATGAAAAATTATAACCTGTTTTAATAAACATTTTTATCTATATGCTATTATCTGATTTTCAATAAAAGCAGTGAAGACAAAGTTTATTTATCCAGAAGGTCCCCATAATCTTGGAACACAAACATGGGATTAATTAAAACATGGGATATTTTATAAAGGTTTTTAAAATCTAGTAACTTAAACCTTTTGTCAAAATTATTAACATTGTTTATCAAAATTTTTAACATTGGCCAACCAAATAAATATGAGCACTATAAAAGCAACAATAACATCAACAGCATGATTTTTCCCTCCTCTTCGCCATAATCCTCCTCCATCAGCGGCCAGAATTTACAGTTTGCCCAGGGGTTTCTCTCTTAAACTCTAATAAAACTGTCCTCAAGCTTCCATTAAAAAAGCACTACATTTGTATCTCAGATGATAAAATCTTCAATTTCACATTAAAATGCATTATATGTTTTAAATTAAATTATAACTTAGAATATGAATTAATTTAAATATAGTATTTGTCTCAATGTGAGTTCTACATCCTCAAAATAGTCAATAGAATATTCTAATATAAGTTGATATATGTCATAGCAAGCTCGTAACACTTTTAATGAACTTCACATATGCATTAATATATATGCATCTATGTAATATCAATGCTTTACTTCAGTTAAAGACAGTTCTATATTTCATTTCTGTCTTTATCAGAAATTTAAAAAAACAAACTTTCAACTGTCTTTGTTGGTTTTATGGTGTGTAATAAGTCGAAGATAATATATTCTCATTAAAAGATTGAGTCAATATAGAAACTTGAGGCAACACCAAAGAGAGAACACCAAAGGGCAGCAGTGACCAGAGTAAGATAAAAACCTTCCTGTATAAGAAAAAAAACTCTGCACACACGAATTTTCAACAAAACATACACCTCTCTCATAGCACCTAAATCTCAAACAAATACTTTAAAAACAACTTTTCCTGATTTTAGTGGAATCACTTTGAATTTCTCTCCACTTAGTTTAATGGTGGCTGCCGGCTTGCCATATATTGCTTTTATTATATTTAGATATGTTCCTTGTATCCCTAAAATCTCTCCAAAACCTTTATCATGAAGGGGTGTTGGATTTTGTTCAATGCTTTTTCAGCATCTAATTAGATGATCATGTGTTTTTTCTTTCAGTTTGTTTATATGGTGGATTACATTGATAGATTTTCGTTTGTTGAACCAGCCCTGCATCTCTGGGATGAAGCCAGCTTGATCATGGTGGATGATTTTTTGATATGTTCTTGGATTCGGTTTGCCAGTATTTTATTGAGTATTTTTGCATCCATGTTCATGAGTGAGGTTGGTCTGTAATTCTATTTCTTGATTGGGTCTTTGTGTGGTTTCAGTATTAGGGTAACTGAAGCCTCACAGAAAGAGTTTGGTAATGTTCCTTTCTGTTTTTATTATGTGGAACACTTTGAAGAGTATAGGTATTAGCTCTTCTTTNATTCGGTTTGCCAGTATTTTATTGAGTATTTTTGCATCCATGTTCATGAGTGAGGTTGGTCTGTAATTCTATTTCTTGATTGGGTCTTTGTGTGGTTTCAGTATTAGGGTAACTGAAGCCTCACAGAAAGAGTTTGGTAATGTTCCTTTCTGTTTTTATTATGTGGAACACTTTGAAGAGTATAGGTATTAGCTCTTCTTTGAAGTTCTGGTCAAATTTTGTGCTGAAACCATCCAGCCCTGGGCTTTTTTGAGTTGGGAGGCTTTTGATGACTGCTTCTATTTTCTTGTAGGTTATAGGTCTATTTAAATTTTTCATCTGGTCTTGATTTAATTTTGGTACCTATCCAGAAAATTGCCCATTTCTTTTACATTTTCCAGTTTTGTGGTGTACAGGTTTCTGTAATATGACCTAATGATTCTCTAGAATTCCTCGGTGTCTGTTGTTATGTCTCCCTTTTCATTTCTGATTTGTTAATTTGGATGTTCTCTCTCTGCCTTTTGACTAGTTTTGATAAGGGTTTGTCTATCTTACTGATTTTTCTCAAAGAACCAGCTCTTTGTTTCATTGATTCTTTGTAATGTTTTCTTTGTTTCTATTTTATTGATTTCAGCCCTCATAGAAATATATAATTCATTATTATTTAACATTGTCTTGAGACTTACTGACCTCAAGATACTCTGAAATGAAACTGGTCTGTTCATTGAAGTATTTGTTTGATTTGTGTACATTTGATTCAGTAGAATAAAAACTCCCACATAATACAAATTCTAAAGAAAACTCATCTTCATCTTGCTGTAAAGTATTTCTGAAACTTTTGAAACTGGAAAAAAATCACACAAATATTCTGTGCTGTCAATCCATGTACTGTAGTCTGTTTGCCTAAGTCAGTTGTTTTAATAGATAATTTGAAAGAATTTTCACCTTTTACATGGTTTTTAAATCAGTATCTCATGTACTAGGCTCATCATTAACACTCTATGAACTTGAGGCTGACCTTGAACTTCAGATTCTCCAGCCTCTATCTAAATTCAGGGATTATAGGTATGTACCACCATGTCCAGTTTACTACTGCTGCAGACGAAACTTGGAGTACTGAGAACACATGGCGAGTACTCAACTGACCCAGCTCCATCCCAGGCATCAATTTTTGTCTTTTAGAACTAAAAATCATTTACAACTGATGGAAGAGTCACAAATTCATGTTAATCTCATGGTAACTTCATTTTCCTTAACAAAACTATAAGAAAATGTGAAGCAATTTCTTAATTTAAATGGTAAAAGGCTAAATAGATCCAAGAAGAGAACAACATAAAAAAATAGGGTAACAAGAAAATAATGGTAAGTGTGATGCTGTGTGAAGATGGGAAGGAGGCTCCTTGCACATTAAGATGCTGCAGTGAAAACAGCAATGCACTCAAGAGCAGGAAATAGGCTGCAGATAGGTGGAGCTACATCAGGAGCTGCTGGACCCTTTTATTATTGGTAATGAAATCTGTTAGCTATGGCCCAGAGGGGGAAAGCTTCCTTTTCTACAAAAATACATTGTGATCATTACTGTTTTAATGAGAAGCCACTACTACAACATGAACCATTGTGTCACTCTTCTCAGCTGTGGGTTCTACTTATCTGTTTATATTCTGTAAGTTGGCATTAGTTAAGGTTTATTTTACTGATTCAGAAACCTTTCTAGAAACAAGTTCTTTGTTAAGATGTCCACATCAGGATGGTGAAACTAAGATCAATATAAAACACACACACACACACACTCACACACGGAAACAATTCTACTGAAACAATATGACTTTCAATAAAGTGTTCTCAAATAAAAGGTTTTGAATATTTAGAAACAATTTAAGACTTCAAGGTCATACAGAAGATATAAAAGAGCACTTACCATTTTTATCCATAGAGTTTGGTTCTGATTGTTTCTTGCCAATGTCAGCAAAAGATCGGACAATAGGAATCCTGTTGGTGAGTTTTTTCTGGTTCTGGTGATGATGCTGTTTCATCAGGGCTTCATGGACTCTGTGGCGTACATCTTCATTCAGTTGACCTGAGCTGACCTGTTGGTCAAGGACCATATCTGAAGACAGAAAGAAGATAAGGAGCACAGTTTTTCTGTGTAAAACAGACACCTTGAATATTATTCATACTAAAATAGGGCTACAACTTTAATGTATGATATTTTGAATACATGTTTGCTTTTTATAGGATTGCTACATGGAAACGTGAATTTTCATTATAAACCACTTATTTTTAAATACTTATTTTTTCAAATATACTAGATTTTATTACAGGAAGTTATTTTTTCATTATTTGTACTGATGGGTAGGGGTATAGTGAGGATAATATCAAACTAATTAATATGTGTGTGATTGAAAAATGATTTCATTATAGTCTGTCCTCTTTCTGTCTATCTCTGTGTGTCTGTGTGTCTGTGTGTCTGTCTGTCTGTCTGTCTCTCTCTCTCTC
>LOJH01006992.1:0-31636 GCA_001685095.1 Ellobius talpinus | reverse complement strand
CTCTTCCAGAAGACCCAGGTTCAATTCCCAGCACCCACATGGCAGCTCACAACTATCTGTAAGCTCAGTTCCAAAGGATCCAATGCCCACTTCTGGCCTACATGGGTCTACATGCATGTGGTGCACAGACATACAAGCAGGTAAAGCACGCCTTAAGATAATAAGTTAACCACCAGTCATAATTATATCAGGGGTCTAAGAAGATCCAGATGTCTAGCAGGTGGAGAACATGTGAGTCTCAGGGGCAAAGATAAAAATCTGAAAGTTACCAGGAAAGAGTCAACTCTGAAACTCCAGAGCTTGGGACTCGGGGAATAGAGAAAAGAAGACTTCAGCGCAAACTCCTGCTCATCTTCCTGCCTCTCAGAGTCTAATGTCTCTTCCCTTAGCAAAAAAGTAAACATGTAATGAAAGCCTTGAATTAGTAGGTTTCCTTACTGAATTAAGAAATGTTCAGAAACAAGAGAAGTCCTCTAACCTAGGATGTTAGATAAATATTCCCTGCTCTGGTTGCCACAACATCCGACTTCACCCAATATTTGTACTGAAAGAAAAAAAATCAATGATCTTTTTTCTATTTTGAAGAAAGAGAACTATCAAAACTATCTCAATATTCTGTTTAACTATTTTTGGCATTATGAGCTGAGTATGTTTATTACATAATGGTCTATTTTACAGTTTCAATGGAATGGCATCATTGATTGTTAAAATTAGTTGAGGACAGGAGATGTAACTCAGATGATAGAGTTTGCCTAGCATGTGTGAAGTCCTGAACTTCTCCAATGCCTTGTAATCTGGATGGGGTGGCATGTGTGTGTGATCTCAGCACTCGTGATATGGAGGCAGGAGGAAATGTAGCATCATTCTCAAATGCACAGTTTTCAGCTAGCCTGGGGTCTACAGATAATGCCTCAAAACAAAATGATAGCACAAAGTAAAATTCACTGAAATGAAATCTTTCAATTGAAATTTTTTCAAAAAGGGAAATTAAAAATATAATGCATCCGGCAGGGTCTGGTGGTATATGCCCTTAATCCCAGCACTCAGGAGGCAGAGGCAAGCACATATCTAAAGTTTGAAGCCAGACTGGTCTATATAGTGAGTTCCAGGGCAGTTAGGAGCTGCATAGTGGTGTGTGTGTGCGTGTGTGTGTGTGTGTGTGTGTGTGTTGGTGTGTGTATGTGTGCCTCAAACATTCTGGAATATGTATCAATTATTCATCACCGACCAAGAGCCTATTCAATACTTACTGATGTATAAATGAAAGTAATATTGTATTTACTTACTGCTGTGAGTCAGAAGTTCATACATGATTCACCAATGGCAGCTGGTCTCTGTGCCACATCATCTTGGTGGCGTCAGAATATCGGAAACAGGTTTATTCATAAGCTAGTGATGCTGACTGACAGCAGAGGCTCTTGAGTTCCATTCACATGGCCCCTCCTTCAAGCAAGACAATCTGAACGTTATCTGAGGCTGTCCTCCTGTCCCTAAGGGCAGGGAAAACAACTGTAAAGTCTTTGCAAGCTGACCAAGAATCTGTTGTGGCACTCTGTTGTGTCAGATTAAGTCATAAGTCTCACCGGATTTAAAGATGGAGGACTCTGCTCCATCCTTCAGTGTGGGAGTGGTGTTTGTCCAGGTATGGGAGGAGCTGGTGAGCTGTCTGTGCAGACAGCCTTATACAGATTGCTATCACCTAAATGAGCTCTTCCCACCTTAGTGCTAACCCAAGTACCGAGGATGCAAACAGTACAGAGGGCTGCCATAACTGGTTGAGAAAGCTAGCATGGACCCCAGCTTAACTGTCTTTCATTGTCCCGTCTTTGGTATGATGCCAGCATGACTGGGAGAGTCCCAGATGTATGTGCTGCATACATCCTATACATGCATAGTATTCATGGGCTGCGAGACAGGATGGATGGGATGGGAGGTGGACAGTGTGGCATCCTGTCTCCATACTCTTTTTCTCATGAAGATACATGCATAGGGTGCATGCATGCATGTGTGTGTGTGTTCCCATGCATACAGGCACATATATATATATGAGAGTCCACATGTATGTGCATTTAAGTAAAGGCCTGAGGCTGACATAAGATGTCTTCCTCAATCTCTTTCATTACCTTACTCATTGAGGCAGGGTCTCTCGTTGAACTCAGAACCCACCAATGTCACTAGTCTGGGTATTAGTCTGGGTAGCTAGTTTGCTCTAAGGGTCCTGTCTCCACCTTCCAAGCAATGGAATTACAGATGGGCCACACACCTGCCTAGTATTTACATGGGTGGTGGCATCCAAATTCTGGCCTTCATGAGCCATCTTCCCAGCTTTCATTACTCTTTTGTAAAACAAGCAAAAGTCTCCTATAATTAGGGCTTTATACGTACTGACTAAAATTCTCCCAGGCCCATTTTTAAACCAACCACTAAAAAGGGAAAAAGTGATCCTGATTGGCTTAGCTTAATTATGACTAACTGAGGCAGTTCTCTTCCCCCCACCCCAAGCAAGTTGTTACCTAGTACCTGAACAAAATCAGGCTTTTATTTGCTCAGGGAAAGGAGATGATGGCTACTGGCCAGCTAGCTACTCGCTGTTTCTGTCAGAGTTATTGATGATTCTGAACAACAAAAACGTTTTTAAGTCTGATCTCAATGTATTTGACTTTTGAGTCTAAAGGTCTTCCTCTACGCCACAATTCTTGAAATGGTATTGATTTACAAAGATTCAATGATATTTTCAATTTTTTATATAAATTACAAAGACATTGAAATAAAGTGTATGCGCTTTTGTTATTGACTTTTGCAAGTTCCCTTGGTTGTCTATTTGGCCTACAGAGAAATGAGCTTTAAAATGAGGACTTGTGCTGTTGAATTTTTGCCCTGATCTTTAGAGTCCCTCTCTGAAGGTCTGGAAGTTTCTGCTCAGGGAAGCTTTGTGGTAGGTTTAGTTCAGGACTCCCCTGTAGTGAGAGGGAAGCAAGAGCAGAACAATGACGGAGTGGACTGGTCTGTCTTCAGCCTCCATCTTGGGGTTCATCTACAGATTGGCTTCTGAAGAGCATAGCTGCGTGGAGACAGGAAGTCAAGAACCGATGGCCATTTACTTCACCAGTGGGACCACAGGCTCCCCCAAGATGGCTCAGCACTCACAGAGCAGCCTTGGCATTGGGTATGCCCTTTGTGGAAGGTAGGAATGAAAACTGTGGTTTTGTTCCCATGTTGTTTGTGGCTAGTTCTCACACTGTAGCTACAGTACTCTGGACTGTAAATCACTGTGCAGCCTAAACTGACCTCAAATTTACAGCAATCCTCCTCTCCCACCCCCAACATTTGGCATTTCAGGAGTGCACAACCACACCTATTCTTTGTTTTGTATTCAGTTTCCCAGGCTGCCAGGGTGTGTGTCCAGCTGCCCGTGTGACACCTCTCCTTGAATGGCTACTAAGATGTCCCTAACAGACTCGATGTCCATCCCCACCCTAGCTAAATGGTGCCATCTGATTAATGGATCAGGCAAGAATTTAGGACTGGTACTTGATTCATAGCATGTCTGCCTTCCTCTCCTCATTGCCAGGGGAATTTACCTACCCCAAAGGATCTTTAAAAACATGTTTACCAGCTCAATAAAAATCAATTTAAAAACAAAAACACATCAAAATAAAACAAAAAACACCCATGTTTACCTAAAACTGTCACATTGTTCTGTTTAATTTTCCTTATCCTGAAAGTTAAGGCACTCAATGATTAATCTCAATTGTCAACCCGTAAGATCTAGAATACCCAAGGGATTGTCTTCTGTATACCTAGGGGGTTGCTATCTTGATTAAGTTCACTGAGGTGGGAAGACCTGCCCACCGTGGATGGCACCATTCCCTGGGCTGGAATCCTGGACTGTATAAAATGGAGAAAGTGAGCTGAGCACGAGCCATGCATCCCTGGTGATGAACCAAGTGTTACCAGCTCCCTCAGGTTCCCAGGACTTCCCAGCAGGGTGGAGTCTACCCTGGAGCTGTGAGCAAAACTAAGCCCTTCCTCCTTTGGTCATCATATTTTATCATGACACTTTAAAAGTAAACATCTTATCTACTCTTCCTATAACATGTACGTGCTTAGTTCATATTATTGTGTGCTTGTCCCTACTCTGTTTCCCTAAAAGAAGAGATCTGTCTGTGTGCTGCACGATAGCAGTGCCTTCTACACAACATTTGCTCATTAAATATTTGGGATAGCAATGGAAAATCCCATAAAAGACACCAAGCCCAGCCCCCAGTCTACTAACAGATGGCATAAGATTCAGAAAAGTCCTTTTAGGTAGAAGGGGGAGTAGAATCCTGCACTTGCTCTGAGGCTGCTTCCATTATGTTGTAAGGCAAGGCTACTCTTCAAAAACACTACTGTTTGCTTTCCAGTTCTATGTTTGTTTGATGTGGGATTCCCTCTGTATGCTGTGAATACCATTGGTTAATAAAGAAACTGTCTTAGGCCTGTGATAGGGTAGAGCAGAGCTAGCCTAGGTGGGGGGGGAACTAAACTGAATGCTGGGAGAAAGAAGGGCAGACTCAGAGAGAAGCTTTGGAGCCGCAGCCGGAGACAACCGCGCTGAAATTTTTCTGGTAAGCCACAACCTGTAGCGACACACAGATTACTAGAAATGGATTAAATTAATATGTAAGAGATAGCTAATAAGAAGTTAGAGCTAATAGGCCAATCAGTGATTTAAGTAATATAGTTTCTGTGTGATTATTTCAGGAGTCTGAGCAGTGGGGAAATGAACAAGCAGCTTAATACAACATTTGTTTGTTTGTTTGGTTTTGCTCTGGTCTGTTGCTTTTCTGTGTGTAGGTATTGGCTGGACTTGACACCCTCAGATATCATGTGGAACATGTCAGACACTGGCTGGATCAAGGCTGCCATTGGTAGTGTGTTTTCTACTTGGCTTCGGGGTGCCTGTGTTTTTGTGCACCGGATGGCCCAGTTCAACACTGATACCTTCCTGGATGTAAGTCTTGATCCCACAAAACCATAAAGAAGGGATTCCTCAGACTCCAGGGCTTCCCAAGGTTCTGGAAATCGGGTTTTTTTTTATTCAAGGAGTACAGTCTCGGGGAGTTGACTTCTGGAAGTTTGCTGGTGGAGGGGAATCACCTACCACACTGTCAGAGGGAAGTCCAGGCAGCAGCTATAGATCACTCAGGTTCACACATGTGGATAAAACATGGCAGTGGAGGAGCATATTTCTAAAAAGCAGAAGACTGAAGACTGAAGTTTAAACACAGCTGTGTACAAACTGTGTGACTTTTTTTGCTAACTGATCTAACAAGACAGATTGAAGTCCTTAAGAGAAATTTAATAAGGTAAAGGAAGAGGGCTCTCTGCATCAAGTTTAGCAAGCATTCTGAAAAAGAACTGTTTACTCCACAGTTTCAACACCTCCTTTGCAAAATAAGAGCATTTGTTACTTTACAAAGAGAATGTAGTTGTAAAAATCTCTAGAGGACTGTGTCATTCTCAGAGGTATACCTTACCCATACTAAAATGTTAAGCCTCTGACACGTAGCGAGAAAGTCTGTTTTACGAATTAAGAGTTATTCTTGACATCATGACAGCACCGCTGGCCTGCATCCTTGAGGACAACACTGCCCAGGATGCTTATGTTTAATTCCACCTGTGAACACGTTGACCGATGCAGTGGAGCCTGCTCCTCCCCTAAGGGCTGCCCCGAAGCACGGCAGTTTCACTAGACTTACAGGCTCGACCTAAGGAACTGGAAGTGGAGCAAGTCCAGCATAGTTTAAGTCCCTCTAAAGTGCCCATTCCTGCACTTGCTCGGTGTTCTCTGAAGGCAGGCTGTCCTGGACAGAAATGGTGCTGCATTGTCCTGGAAGGTTAGCACATGTGTCCGGGCTCAGTGCAGCACAGACACGTGGGTAAATATGGGTATGAGTTCAAAAGAATTCACCATATGAAGTTCTGAAGTTGAGTAAACCAGTTCATACTTTGGATTGCTGTCAAACTCAGCACTTCACCTATTGAATCTGACAGAATATGCCTTTTGGTAGGATGGTAAATTTCTCTTTCTATTAACTAGAAACAACCATCATACCACTAATGACAGTTGGTGAATATTTACTTTTTTATACCATGTGATTAGCAGGCAGTAATGGGAAAGAGAGGTTGTAAATGTCATCTCCAGCTTGGTCTCTAGCTGACCACTCTTGACATGTCTGTCTTTCTGCCATCCAGACACTTACCACGTATCCCATCACGACCCTGTGCAGTGCTCCTACTGTGTACCGGATGCTCGTACAAAAGGACCTTAAGAGGTACTGGGCAGAACTCTCCATTGGAAGCACAAGCAGAAACTGTCATCCAGCATTACAGAACTTCCTCCACCACTCAGGGTGGCCCACGAGTCTGCATCTCACAGTATTGACATCTGGACCAATTAAGATTGTGTCCTGGAGCTAGTCTGTGTAGTGTGTGATGCTGAGCAGAGGCCAGTGCCATTGTTGCTCCTTTCCCAATGATCATGATAACCAAAATATCCCAAGATGTTACTTAGTACCTTATGGGGACAAAATCATATAGCAGCTTAGTATCCAGGGGAAGGGCTCGGGAGATAGTTCAGTCAGTCACATGCTTGCCACTCAAGCATGAGGACCTGTGTTTGATCCCCAGAAACGTGAACAGAATCAGCCCCTTCACTTCAAAGCAAGACAGGCAAACAAAAAGCATACCTTTGTGTCCTTGAAGAAAAGCTAATAAAACTTATTTAGGATTATAAATGCACTAGTCAAACTATCTGCCTGTCAAGTAGAGTTGCAATGTATTTTTATACAACTAATTAAAATTTAGCACACAGTGTTGTGTGAAAAGCTTTTCCTGGGCAGACAAAACAACAAACATCTACTTACCCCAAATAGGCAGTTAAAGACAGACCAAAGTACAGATACCACCAAAGTCCAACTTGGTGAACCAATGAGTTTTATTGGGGGCTACTTACTTGAGCTTGAGTAGGGATTACAGGAACAGAAATGACTCAGAAATAGCAGTATCACCAAAGTCTACCCCAGTACCAGTAACAGCTCACAAAAGCCGAGAACTTGGGACTGCACAGCCTGACAGTAGCTCTACAGTTTGGTGATTATCCTTTCCAAGTAACTTGGTTGGTTTAAACCTCTTGCAGGCAGCTCGGATGTTTTCTGTTTCTTCCAGGCAGCTGTTCGGGTCTCAGCCTTCTCTGCAGATCAGTTTGTCTGAGTCTTCAACTTTTATTGCTTACTCTGGCAGGGAGGGGTGTGAATCTGGTGAGTTTCAGGAACTTCCTGAAGCTAGTTTGAGTTATTTCCTTACAGTTTTAAGAAGCTTCCCTGCAGGAAGGAATACACGGAAAGAGAAAGAAAAGAATACTTGATACCTGTAGGCTTGGCCCTCTTCCTTTCCCACTAAGGCTGGATGTCCCGGGGAGGGATGCTGAGAGACACGGACAGGCATCCCTTCTTTTCTTGTCAGTGTCCCCTTTTTGTGTCTGTCAACGTGAACATCTTGGCTCACATTTTCAAGCATAATCCAAAGCTATATAGGAGTTGCTTAAAGACAGAGGATATATTTTGCCCACATAGCCTCCTGTTTGTTTGAGGCCCCATTATGTCTGCTGAGTCAGACTGTCCCAGGCTTTCTTGTAGGGATCCAATTGGCCACTAGTTAAAAACAAAAGATCAAAAGTCAAGCAGGCAGGGCTTTGCTACTTGCTTACTTGACCTCACTAAGACCCCATTCATTTCATATCTGAGTCTGTGACAAGGATTCAGTGTGGATGACGTGCTTGGGCAATCTGCCTGAATCTGGTTGCAGTGCAGAGTATCCCACTTGATGCTCCATTACTGGAGAGGTTTTTACAATTTCCTTAATCTCTCTAGGCTCCTCAATCTCCCCATCCGTAAAATAGGCCCAGTGAGAAATCTAAGTGTTCTTAGATCTTCCACCTAATCTGTTATAAATGATATAACATAATCATAACTATAATACTGTGTGTTATTGTTAGCATTTTTCTACCCTTTTCCCCTCTACCTTCTCCACCTGCCAAACAAATCCAAGTTTCTCCAGGAACCCTCTTTTTGTCACCCACGTGCCTCACGTGACTAGAAGATATCCAGCAACATAGGAGGCGTTCAGAAAATACTTTAGTCATGAACATTTCTGGGACCCATTTCTCCTAGCTCTTCTGTTGCTTGAGTATCTGAACTTGTGATGAAATATTCTCCCGCAAAGACCAGGCAACTCTTTCTCCACAGATACCAATTCAAGAGCCTGCAGCACTGCTTGACAGGAGGGGAACCGCTCAACCCAGAGGTGCTGGAGCAGTGGAAGGCGCAGACCGGGCTGGAGCTCTTTGAAGGCTATGGGCAGACTGAAGTGGTACATTTGAAGGGCAAAGCTTAAGTTTCGAAGTTTTTCCTCGATGGCCATGGGAAACTGGGTCCAAGATCCTAGAAGATACCAAATCTTCAAATGTTCACTTTCCTTATATAAAATGGGACAGGATTTGCATGGAACTTAAACACATCTTCCTTTATATTTTAAATTGCTAGATTACCTATGGCACAAATACAATGTAAAATTACTATTTGAAGTTACTATTTAAATAGCTGCTTTGCTGTGTTAACTGGGAAATAACAGGACAGCAATGCTTGAATATATGCAATACAGGTGCAATGTTTGTTTGTTTGCTTGCTTGCTTGCTTATTTATTTTGGTTCTTCAAGATAGGGTTTCTCTGTGTAGCCTTGGCTGTCTTTGAACTCCTTCTGTAGACCAGGTTGACCTCAAACTCAGAACTCAGAGAGCACCTGCCTCTACCTCCTGGGTGCAGGGACCAAAGGCGTGTTCCAACACCTCCCAACAGGTGCAGTTTTTAAACCTGCATTCTTCAAACCCTTGGTTGATTCCAAGGATACAGACTCTATGCATATGGAAAACTGGCTGTATAATGGGGCTTATTCAGTCCCAGGATTGACCACTGAGTCCTTGAAGTGCCCCACTCACGCCCCAAATCTTTATGACAGTTCTCAGAATATCTTGTTGCAAATAGTTATCATAATTTGTGAATTGCTCAGCTTGGGATGGCTAAAGGGGAACTATTATTGGCCTTTCTGCCTCCTCCATGTCCAGGAGCTATCTCAGGGAACTTTGAGACTGATGGGCTTTTCCATTGCACTGAGAAGGACCTCCCCACCCCTGAGAGCCTCTGGGAGAACTTATTCCAATGTGTATACAATGGAGCCTAGAAGGCATGGTTTGCAGCTGAGTGGTCCTCAGCCACATGTGGCAGGATATGCCTGTTATTCCAGTACACAGGAAACTGAGGAAAGAGGACCACACATTCAAAGCTAGCCTCAGCTATATCATGGGTCTAAGGTCACCCTCAATTATAAGACCTTTAGACCTTGTCCAAACCATAACAGAAAGAAGTATGGCTCTCAAAACAACACTATAGATACCATATAGGAATGTAGCGGAATGCAAATCCTTAGATCCAACATCACTGGATCAGAACCTTGAGGGTGAGGCTCGCCCCAGAAGATAACCCTGCATTCTGGGAAAATCAGGCAAAATAGTGGGGAAGGGACAGGTGCAGTGTCTGCAGAGGCCAGAAGAGAGTACTGAACCCCCTGGAACTAGATTTACAGGCAGTTGTGAGCTGTCAGGCATAGATGTTGGGAGCTGAACTTGGGTCTTCTGGAAGAGCAGTTTGCATCGTTAAAACACTGAAACATCTCTCCAGCCTTCTCCATCTTTTTGTTTCCTTGTTTGTTTTTGAAACAGGCTCCCTCACTGAACATAGAACTTACCAAATAGGTTAGACCAGCTGGCCACCTCCCCGGCATTAGGCTTACAGGTTCACAACCACCACACACAGCTTTTTACGGGAGTGCTGGAGATCAAAACTCAGGTCCCCATGTTTGACAACAAGCGCTTTATTAACTTGGCCATCTCCCCAGTCTCCAAAATTGAATCCTGTTTCATTGTCAGAATTTATGCACCTATATAAAAATGTCCTCTTTATAGGGAATAATTTGTGCCAATCTCAAAGGACAAGAAATTAAAGCAGGCTCCATGGGAAAAGGAGTGGCGCCCTACGATGTCCAGGTGGGTTGAGAAAATAGCTGGATCAAGAAAGAAGAAAGAATGCTTTGGTTTTCTCCTCTTGGAACCACTATTCATGACCTGTTTCCATTTTATGAAAAGAAAACGGGGGTAAAGACTCAACTTATTTCTTTTATTGCAGATTATAGATGAAAATGGAAATATCCTACCACCTGGCAAAGAAGGGGAAATTGCCCTCAGGCTGGAGAATACTCGGCCCTTCTGCTTCTTCTCAGAATATGTGGTATGAACACAAAGAACATGTTAGTCATGCCTGAATACAAAAATGGGCCCAAATTTCATATCCACTGTGCTTGCTATGTCTTTGGGCAAGTGTTAAATACAGGTCTATTTCATTAGCTGTAAAATGAGGAGAATGACATCCATTCCATGAGAGTAACATGAACATGAATTCTACATGTAAGAAACCCATTATAATGGCTCTCCTTGGAGAGGAAAGGCGGACCAGCTGAGAGAGAAGTGGAAGGCAAGTCCCAGAGGTCACAGGAAGGCTTAGTTCTCAGATCTTTTGTGTTCTATGCTGGGAAGTGCCCTTTCTAAAAACCCTGACTTCTCTTAGAACGATGGTGTGAAAGTCACTCAGTGGATGACTCGGGGGTGTGATGTCACACCCCGTCTGTTCCAGCCAGACTAACTCCCCAAATGCCATCTTTGATTGGTAGGACAATCCAGAAAAGACAGATGCCACAATCAGAAGAAATTTTTATGTCACTGGAGACAGAGGAGTAATGGACAATGACGGGTATTTCTGGTTTGTCGGCAGAGCTGATGATGTCATTATATCCTCTGGGTTTGTAGATTTGCTTTCTTAGAAAGGGATGACATGGCAGGGTGGGAGATGCCCTGCTTGGGGAGTGTGGCAGTCAAAGGCTTCCTCTCCTCTGCAGGTACCGGATTGGACCGTTTGAAGTGGAGAGTGCACTGATAGAGCACCCAGCGGTAGTTGAGTCGGCTGTTGTCAGCAGTCCGGATCCCGTCCGAGGAGAGGTAGAGCGCTTGTCAGAACTAACGCAGCAATTTTGTTATCCAGTTCCGTCCATGTGTCTCCGGCAAAGGCCAACTCAGGGGTACTCCTTAGACTCTCATCACAGGGTACACGTATGCCGGAAATCCACTTTACAAATGAGTTCTATCCCAAAGAAGTCTGGGATTCTTTGGGTGGCCCATGACAGGCAGAAACACCCTTCAATTCAGGGATCTAATTCACCCAAGCACTCCTGGGATATTACGGAGGCTCAGTCTTTCTTGTCTGCCTCAGATCCTTCACGCAACTTCCTCTCATCACATAAGCACTCCTGGGATATTACGGAGGCTCAGTCTCTTGTCTGCCTCAGATCCTTCACGCAACTTCCTCCCATCACATACCAGGCAGCTCCAGGCACAAGTAAGCATAAGTCATCCTTACTCCACCAGGAAGGAGTGAGTTCTCTTGCAACTGTTTCCATCCCATCACATATCTAGGCAGTGTGGCTCCGCAATTGGCGTAGCCAACTGGCTAGACCTGGATGATATGCTGGTCAAGGGAGGTAAGTGCTGGTCGTCCTGCAGAACAAGGTGAGGGGAATATAGCTTAGACAACCTGGGTGCTGCTCTCTGTGGGCAACAGACACCTCATAAGCAAAAGCATCAGACTTCAACTCCCATACAACTGTTTACAGCTCATTACAGAAATGAAAACAGAAAATTGTGCCAAGGTCCCCCCCCAAATACCCGTGGGTCTATTTTAGAGGAACATCTCCCTTTCCTCCTGGAGGTTTTCTGAAGACTTAGCAAGCAGAAAAAAT
The DNA here is from genome assembly GCA_001685095.1 of Ellobius talpinus. Lineage (NCBI taxonomy): Eukaryota > Metazoa > Chordata > Mammalia > Rodentia > Cricetidae > Ellobius > Ellobius talpinus. The sequence continues at coordinate 19,689 of LOJH01006992.1, read as the reverse complement.
GTTGGATCAGTACTCTCCCACATCTTTTTCTGTGCCCCCCTCTCACATGCCAGTGACCTTCCACAGGGGTATTCTGAACAGCCTCCTCTTGCCCCCTCCACTCTTGATCTATTCCAATCTCCAAAATATCTTTCTCCTGCCACCACATCATCTTTCCAACGTAACTGATTTCAACTGAATTCCAGAATTTCTGTCAGATCTCCTTCAGATCATATTTAGAATCTCCATTCATCCTGCACAACATGCCTCTCACCATAGAAGTGTCATGGCATAAATGCTCACCTCTAAATCAAGGACTGCCATGCACAATCAGCTGAGCAGAAATGCCAAGTCCAGGTGATAGAAACAGAACTCATCACCCCCACATTCACAGTCCAGTCCTCTGGAAAGAGATCCCCCGCTGTACTTTATAATCTGCACCTAAGTTCATTCAGCATCTCTGGGTTTTGCACTGCTATGAACAGTCAATGCCTGTGTCCAGCAATGGTTCCAAACCCTGCATGTGTCTTACAAGCCAATGGCTTTTCTGCATAGGTGGTGAAAGCGTTTGTAGTATTAGCTGCACCCTTCAAGTCCTCCAACCGTGAGAAGTTAACTGCTGAACTTCAGGATCATGTGAAAAATTCAACAGCACCTTACAAGTACCCAAGAAAGGCAGGTGCAAGTTACCTTTGTCTGTGTTGGATTTGACTTTAGACTTGTTGTGTATCCTAAAAGACACCTTTTGAGTTTGTTTACTATGAAAGGTTTTGTTCTAAAGTGTCTTATATTTAGAATACTATAAATAATGTTTTTTAAAAAGAACTTTTTAAAAATAAACACTGCAGGGGCTGAAGGTATGATTCCTTGCTGTGTGGGGACCCCAAAACCTATGCAAATGCAGGGTGGGTATGCTGGCCCACCTGCCTATAATTCTAGCCTTGGAAGGCAGAGATAGAATATTAGAACAAGCTGACCAAGGTAGAGATACGAGAACATCAGAAGAGGCTGGCTAGCAAGACTAGTCATATCTTAGTACTCTGAATTTAAGAGACCTGGCCTCCACAAACGGTGGAAGAGGAACTGAGGATGATCCCTGACCCTAATACCAGGTCTCCACAGACAGAAGTGTACATGTGCATGTGGACCCACACACAGCTGTGCTCACACATACGCAAAGAAAACACATACACATACAAATGGAAAAAAAGATTGACTGCAATACTAAGACTGTTTTCAGGTTTAAGTAGGCCCATTTTAAAAGGGGACAATGAATGGAAGTGAATGAATCACCATGTCCCTAATTTTTAGAAGTGACACCCGATCTAAAGAGTAAACTAGGCTATGGTAAGCCTATAAGCCGAAGATGTTCAAGTGGCCTCATTCAACTCTCAGACGATCAAGCACATGTAGAGACAAAGATGGACACAGAACCTTCCAGTATTGGAGTACTATCAGCTGCTACGGGATGACAAGACCACTCCATCTCTGCTGGCAAAATTTGGGCCAATATGTAGTTCATGTGATTTGATCCAACCATCCTCACACTTTCTCCATTAAAATGAGTAAATTGGTAACTCTTTTGACTTTCAGAAAAGAGATGTGAAGGCATTTAAAGATACAGTATAATCTTGAGAGAAGAAATCCAAAACAAAACTTTATAGGCAAGTCAGGGGGTAAGGTGAAAACTCTACATACTCGATAAATTACCCCTAAGATTTTCCTCAGATTCTTCAGTTCCCAGCTCTTAAAGACCCATGGTTTTAAAAAGGGGGCCTTTCTCTGAATCAGATGTAGAAGGCAGTTGAGTTCTAGGTCTAAACAGAGGAAAGCAAAAAAAAAAGACGGGGTGGTGAAGCGATTATTTACTTTTGGCAGGACACACAACGCTGGGAGCTTAGTCAGTGTCTCCTACTGTGCAGACAGCAGGATGAGACTAATGGAACAAGAGCCTCATGGTGTGTTTTTCTATCAATCAGGTGGAATTTGTTCAAGAACTCCCAAAGACGATCACTGGGAAAATCAAACGCAACGTGCTAAGAGACCAGGAGTGGGGCCGAGCGTAGCTGGATGAGAAAGAGGCAGAACTATGTCATGGCGCAGTTGTTTTAGTACTTGCTTCCTGAAAATTCAGTGGCTACATATTCTTAAAATGCTTTAGGATTTGTTTTTTCCTGTTAGAAAAAGTTTTGTACTGTACGTAGTTAAACAATAAAAAAACAAAACAGCAAAATCTAAACATATTTGAGAAGGATACTGTTATGATGCTCAAACCAACACAAAGTGAAGGGTTTAAAATGGCCAGGGTCTCACGACTCCAACGTGAGACATGCCACCGATCTGTGCCTTATTCTTCTTGTCCTGTGTTAATCCAAAGTAAAGGTGGGCTGTCTGGGAGATGTGGTAAGACGTCTGCATAACTAGTCTTTATGAAATCAGCCCGCTCAAGCAGGTTAAGTACTGTTCAGATGAGGAACAGAAATGACTCAAAGGCCAGTCAGTGAGTTTTTAATGAAATTCAGTATGGGACTGGTGTTTGTTCTGAAGTAAATATTTTAAACGTGCTTTTTATTTAGTATTAATTATTCATGAATAAATTTTAGCATCTTTACTTCTTGGGATTATGAACCTGGATTCTTGATACACAATCATACATCTAAGCATTTTTATGATAAACATACCATACACATAGAAAGCCATTTAATATGGGACAGAAAAAAAAGTACAGAATGCCAAACTTTACACAACAAATTCATTTTTATTTTTTAAAATATCAGAAATTTGAAAACAACCTGAACGTTCAGCTGTACCAAGAACAAAATGCAAGTAAAAATAATAGAAAACCATGTTAATCTTTGGAGAAACATGTCTTACAGTACCAGGCTTAACTCCTTTGTCTGTAGAACAGAACAGGTGCACTGGGATTTGGTTTCTGCTTCTTTATTTTCTGTTTTAATTGCTATAGCTTAAAACAACAAACAGACAGAAAGCCCACTCAATTCCAATCCTGGGACCATCTGTAAACTAACACACTGAAATGTCAGTGAAAATAAAGTCGTCAAGTCTCAAAGCAAAGCAAAATGATAAATGAACTTAGATCCAAGAACATACAGCACCGTACGACTGGCAAACAGCAAGGCACACTCAGGTTCCATTGAACAAAAATAAATAAAAACACAATGGAAACCAAAGTATTAAATCACAATCAGAAGAGCAGCTACTTCACCAAGCCCCAGAACCTTGTGTCTGAACAAATGGTACTTTTATCCCAGGCCCTCTGTCCTACACTATTAAAGGAAAAGTCCTTTATCTCGGAGCAGGCCTCAAGAAGGCACTAGAATTTCTCTCCATCCTTTCCCAAGTGACACTAATATATATCCTTTCAAGATGGTTTCAATCTCAGACCTGAATTAACATGTCAAAACCCGAGGATGCTCCAGCCCCGTCTGCATTAGCAAGGTGCTGCCTACTCTGCTTCTCCAACATCCTCTTGTTCTGGCTTACTAAGCAAGACTCTAGCATCTAAGGAGAAATATATTCTCATGTCACTTGCTCTTTGCTTAGCCCCTTGTGCTGGGAACCATAGCATTTATACTTTCTGACTTGTATTAATATTTAAACACAAACCTTTTCCACAGCCCAATGTTACAGCCACTTCACAATCCCTACCTGAACAGTTTGTTTGCAGTGCTCATAGGTTGCTTCAACCCTTCACGTCTCTACCTATGAGGAACTCTTGAAAGCATGACAAACTGGAAGGACAGCTTTAACAGCAAGCAGTCCAATGAAACCCCAGGGCAGTAGCTTTCCACTGTTTTGGACTAGTGTACAGGGTGAGTCGGCAGAAAGAGTCCTCATCCCTAACCTTATGGGAAACACCCGTGGACCTACACCTAGGACAGCCCTCTTCTCTCACATCTTCTCTAAAACTGCAGCGATGGGCCATCAGACTTGCTTTTAACATTAAAACAAACATAACAAGAAAAACAAAAAGTATAAAGTCATCACAAAGTGATTCCCATATAACCCACAGTGCCACTTCTCTATGTATCCAATGAAACGGCAGGCACAGCTGAGCCGTGTGCAGCACATAACTTCCTCAGAATGAGAATGTCCTGTTGATTTCCCACTAAGACTGTGTAGTTCCACATGAGTTGGCAGTCTTAAAGGGTAACTAGAGAAAGTAATCAGGAGGCAGAGGCCAATGCCCTCCTACCACCTCCCCTAGGGAACAGTACACGGAGCTGCACACACTGACATAAAGGCCTGGAAGGGCTCTAACAAAACTGTCAAACGGAGGCTGTGAGATCAGCATTAAGCAGTATACAAAAGTCAATACATATTATCACAATTTTACACTGAACCCCAATAGCTTGTTGCAGAACCCCAGCTGAGACCCACCTCCCCCACAGAATGACCTATGAGAGCTCATTTTCATTTGACTTTGGTCCTTCTGAGACTCCACTTTCAAGTTCAGGTTTAGCTTCTCCCTCACTTCTTGCCGGGGTTTCAGACCTTGGTTTTCTCTGCTCCAGCTCCTCGCTGCTCTCTGGTGCCACCTGCTGGCTATTTTTCCCTTCTGAAGGATCACTTTGACTCACCTTGGCATCAGGTTCCAACTTTGCTTCTTTGCCATTTCCCAGCTTTGGGTGAGGCTGTGAGTCTTTTGCACTCTTCACTACCTCCTGGAGGTTGTATTTTCTAAATAGCACATAGTCTTTCACAACACTCAGGCAACATACAGCTTTGATGATTTCTACTACCACCGTGTACTCTGGATTAGTGAGATCCACTTTATTTTCTGAATTGAGGCTGCCCACTATTCCTGTAACAAAAACAGGAAAATGGGCTAAGAAGGAAGATATCATTAAGCCTGATATAGTCAAACAGGCTTTCATCCCTTACCATCTCGGATTTGTTAAGACAGGTTTTATTAAGAATTCATTGTTCTATGTGGCCAAAAATCAAAGTCTATTAATATTTTCCAGACAGGGTCTCTATGTAGCCCTGGCTGGCCTGGAACTCACTGTGTAGACCAGGATGGCCTTGAATTCATAGAGATTCACCTGCCTCCACTTCCCAACTATGAGATCAAGTGCCTGGATTCATCAATGCTTTTAATAACTAAATACAAATGAAACCTTAAGACATTTAATAAGAGAACATTTGGTGGAATGGAGAGATGACTCAGCAGCTATGCGCATGCATTGCTCCTACAGAAGACCCATTTGTTCGGCTGGACAATCACTGTTAAGTCTGGCTCAAAAGGCTATGACAGCCTCTTCAGGCTTCTGTGGGCAATGTACTCATGTGCACAAACCCAATTAAGTGTGACTCAAAATACTTAGGGAAGAAAACCATCTGTATTTAACATGAACAGACTGTTTTTAGTTGTCATTATCCCTAAACAAGACAGTTTAATTTTCATTGAAGTTCCACCAGACTCAGTATTCTAAGTTATGCAAAGATGATATAAAATATCCAAGAGAATATGTGCAGATTATATGCAAATACTACACCAAAACAGCCAGTTTATATAAGACTTACCTGAGCACTCGCAGGTTTTGGTATTCCTAGGGGATCTAATGACCAATCTCCCATGGGTATGGGTAGACAACTGTACTTTCCCAAATATCTGACTTTTTACCAGAGACTCTGCCTCTCATCTATAAAATCACTAGTAGAACCCACCTGCCAATTCTTTAATAACTTCTTCTCTATTCATATGGCTGTTATTTCGAGATTTATAGACAATCTGAAATGTCCCTTTGTTTGGGGCTTTAAACCAGGGCTCCAAAAATGTTTCTGAGTATTTTTTCATGTCTTCTAAGAAAGCTTTGCATGTGCCTGAGATGGGCAGCATTCGCAGAATAACTCGTGTCTTCTTTTTCTTGGTTTTGTACATATCCTGTAGAATATGATGCACCAGTTTCTCAGGTTCTAAGAGAAAAAGAAAAAAACAAGGTTCTGTACCAACTAGTGTTTCTCTAGTGCCTATCATATATCTAGGACTTTAACTTTCCATCATCTATACTGCTTTTGCTATAAATAAATGTTGATGTGCTTGTAATACAAACTAAGAGCAACAAGCATTTTACTGCACATTTTTACAAACACAAAATCTGAACTTTACTTGAAGACTTACTCAACCCACTAGTTACTGTGTACAGAAATCCAGGTCTAGCTAAGAAAGAATCCCAGCACCATGTAGCAAAGCACAATACAGTGAATCACAGGATACTTCCCAACTACACATCATCGGAGATGTCAGTGTTAGTATTTCTGAATTAGTGATCATATTTGAAAGTCAAAGGAATTCCATTTCCAGGTCTTTAACTAATTGGATAGGGTCCTCCATTTCTAAATGGCAATTAAGCCTGGTACTAAGTAGCGGCTGCTCTTTTGAGACAGATATATACTTTCATTCTACCTTTAGTTACATACAAAGAAAAGACATAGCACTGCCAGGTCCCCACTCTTAAGTCAATGCTACCCTCACCACCTTCCACTTCTCCATACTATTACGAGACTAAAATAACACACTTCCAAAATATGGAGTAAGAAACAAATTCCCCGAGTGCGGTATATGTCATCTGAAAATGGTTTCAGAAACATCTGGGCACGGATCTAATGCTGATGGAACGTGGGAGACGTTACCACAAAGTGACTTGACAGCCATACCATGAAGCCACTGTCTAGGCAGTATCTGCTAAGACAGAGATGCCCAGATACCGTGGGATCAATGATCTCAGGGGTGTTATTTAGACACACCTATCCCAAGGGTCCTGATGAAGACTACATTGTTTGCTCCGCTCTCCACTGACTGGAATCTTCTTAGCCTCATCTCCGTAGAAGCCTTAATGTCACCAACTTCCTTCTTCAAGGCAGCCTCCGCATCATCGTCTTCTCCCTCGCTTCCGGAGGGCTGCTGGTCCTTGTCTATAAACTGTTTACACAGAACCAGTGAGCGAAAGTGACACGACAGCTCACGTTAAAACACTGCAATTAACTATTTATGTGAAACCCCCAATGGCACAGGTCTCAACGTTGGCTCTAAATGGTTTTATTAGGAGATTAAAATAATACTGCTTCCAAAATGTAGATCACACAGTGAATTCCCTGAATGTGGCATGTATCCTTTGAAAATGGTTGCAGAAATATCTTGACAGAGGTGGCAATGCGTTCACCAGATGAAGCGCACGTCAGAGTGGACTTTAACACCACCATTGCCTATCACTGCGGCTGACAGGGTACTCTCTTTTCGGTAAGATGAGAACCAAGTCGGGCCTTTAATCCCACCACTCGGAAGGCAGAGGCAGGCAGATCTCTATGAGTTCAAGGACAGCCTGGTCTACAAGAGCTAGTTCCAGGACAGGCTCTAAAGCTTCAGAGAAACCCTGTCTTGAAAAACAAAAAAGCAAACAAAAAAAATTAGAACCAAATGCACAAGAGAACTACACCCCCCCGCCAAAAAAAAGCTCAGGAGGTCAAGAACTTGCTTAAGCCTGTCACAGTGGGCAATACTTGCAATCCTTACATATGGGAAGCTGAGGCCAGGCTGAGGTAGCCAGCAGTCTTCCCTCAGAAACATAAGGAACACAACAACAAAGAGGAACTCGCAGAAGGCACCAGCATAGACAGGACACGCGCCTGTTGACCACGTCTCTGTCCTACCTAGGGGGTTTTCATTTCAATCAGGTAATAAAAATAACTGTGCACATTGAAGGCGCTGTAACAGGTTCATATTCTGTCCACTCCTCTCAAATAATGGGGACCGCTGCATTATTTTTCTCCACACTTCAGGTTGTGCAGAATCTAAGTGAATAATATCATAGCTTCCAAACTGCCATAGAATGAGATTAGGAATTCATCAAATTTTTATTTTCTGAAATGTATTTTCAAGTGCACTTGGAAAATTAGCATCCCTTATCAAACTTCCACTACCTAAGAGAGATTTTAGCTTGTACCAACTTCACACGGTCGCAAGAAGCGCGCTTCTGAAAGTTCTACAGCACACTACCTGGTCCACAGGGGGCAATCAATACGTGGGAGCCACCGTCATTAGTGATGTCAAGAAATGCCCAAAGAGCCAGCCCACAAGTACACACCCACCAGGCAGGCAACCTCAACAGCGGCCACACCGGGGGAGGGTAAGGTAGGCGAGGTCGTTAAAGCACCTTACAGGTGTATCGAAACAACCGCCGCCTCCGCTCCCCGGAAGAGGACTGCAGGCGGTTCGATCTCCCCGAGGCCGGTACCTTTTCGGGTCCGTACATGTCGTCGCCATACTCGTTGAGCAGGCTGTAGGCCTCCTCCACGCACTTGCGCTCGTTCATGTTGCAGGTGATGAGGATGCCCTGCAGGCCGGGCTCCAGCTGCCTCGGTCCGCCTGCGTCACAGCGCCGGGCCCGCTTGGCTGGCAGGAACTGGGCCTTGCCTTTGCGCTTTCCGCCACCAGGCTGAGAGAACGGCTGAGGGGCCGCCATGCTGCCTCTGCTCCACGTCCCTTGGCGACTACGTCTGCGCGGACGCGGAGTGCTTGCGTCACACGTGCGCGACAGCCTACCCTGACGGTCCTGCCCGTCACCTTCGGCGGCCCCGCCCCGCCCCTCGTGCGGAGTGACAGCCGCTTCAAGGCGGAGCCAGCGTGTAAACGTATTATTTGGACTCTAACTGGACATAAAACGCGCTCACGAAGAACTGGTTTATTTACTCATTCATATTTACTGATTTTTTAAAGTTAATATTTATCGTGCTATGCACTATCTAAAATGCGGCGGTCGGGCCATCAGCAGGCCATGAAGTTTATTGTCCTAATAATAAGCCAAGGTTTCTTAGGGGGTTTGTGTCTTTACAAATCTGCATATCCAATACAATTTCCTCTGGTGGTGCTGTGAGACTACACCAGGTGTGCAAAGAAAAACAAGACACGGGAAGCTGAAAGGATTCAGTGAAGGCAGACCCTGGTGCTATGGGAACATTAAACACTGGGTTGTAAAATGTGCCTATATACTGTATTCATCAGTTTCTGCATGCTTCTGTTAGACACTGAAGTCCTAACATATAGGAGTGCCATATGTAAGCTGTTCTATCGGGGAGCACCGTGTAGCGCAGGCTAGTGAAGAAGGCACTCTTTCCTGAAATTTTAAGGTCTATGTGGCAGCAGGAAGATCCAGCCTCTTTTAATGGACTGAACTCTGAAAAGCCATACAAAGGCGTTATTTATTGAAAGTTACACAAAGTATTTTCTCATACCAAGGTCCCTAATCTAATTTACATGTCTTAGAAAATGAGAGCTTCACATTTCTTCAAGACTCTAGTCCTTTATTATGTGTCCTTTGCAATACACAATAAAACAAGAGCCCCAGGTGTGGCTGAGATGTCTTGTAACCAATGTCATAGGTACAATGCCCCTTCAGCAAAACAATCACTGTTTCCCACGATTCTTCAAGGTCAAAGTACTTTTAAAAACAGTAGTTCATTCTAATATCCACCCCAGATACAGTGAGTGACTCTGTGAAATCTTACAACATTCCCCCTTTTGCTTAAGCTCATTTAACTACGTTGAAGGTTATGCGGCTGTACAGTGAAGGCAGCCTTTTCTCTTTCGTGTTGCCTCAGAGTCTTACGTACATGAGTCAGAATACACTTGAAAGCCTCTAAGATTTTTATGGAAAAAACAAGTATAACAATTGCAAGAATAAGAAAACTTATTAAATGACTCATAGGATTAAATGAAGCTATGATATCTACAAGGGTTTCCATAAATCCACTCCAGATACATCAGGTCACTTAATTAATTTAACCCACAAATCATTTGAGAAGTGTTAGGGTGACTCAACCAACACATTTTAACATTTTTCCAAACATACTTGCTTTCATTAAACCTTAAAAGTGTAAAACAGTAAGTTGTAACATTTCCATCACATTTTCACTTAATTTGTTCCTTTAAAGTCTCTAACTGATCTCACAAAGGTAACACAGCTTGACTCAAGTCAGCTATTTAATTAATCATCTCACTATCTTATTTTGTTGAGCCCAAAGTTTTGAAGAATGCTGATTTTAGTTTCTAACAAATTCAGCAGTTTGAATTTCTTTAGGAAGAGTCATTCTGGCTGTTTCAGCTGAAGCAGTCAATGCAATAATTCCTATAACCACAGCAATAATCAGTCCAACCATCTGACATGTTCTTTTTAATATTCTCTCAGTGAGTTTCTGGACTAGAATCAGCACAGGTGAGTCTTGTCATGGCCTTGACAACTTTACCGGTATCCAGACTGCTGGCCTTGCTCTAAAAATATATAAACTTTGGAAGTGACATCCAATAACATACTACAATTAAAGCAGGTATGGAGAGTACAATGTTCACAAGTGATACTACAATTATTAAGGTGCCATTGTATAGGTTCTTTTAACAATATATAAGGTAATGGTACACATGCTACAAAAGTGTGACTTTGATTCAGTCTAAAGGACAAAGTATACTCAACATCATCAACATTTAACTTTCCAGAGTTTAAGAGGGCATAAGGCACTTGTCAATTTCCACAAATTAGTCTGCATTGAATTGGCAAATTTTAACATAGAGCCTGACATTCCGACTCCATATCATTGGATAGGTTCATCAACACTAGAGCTAATTTCTAAAGTTCCATTCAAACTATACTGCTACCATCTTAACTCTGAGTGAGAATATTTTCCTCAAGGGAAGTCGTAAGGGCTCCAATCAATGACATCTCCGTGGGAGATGTTAATATAAGTACTCGAGGATTTTTACCTTTACATTGTTGCCAATGTACCCAGTCAGATTCTTTGTTGGTAATCCACCTCTCACAAAATGGTAGATTTATAGAACTAGTCACATTAATTTCCTGTCTCCTAAAACCAAACGCATGAAGCATATAAAATTTATCATGACAACTCTAGGCAGTACTATGAATAAATAAGGATAGCCAAAATGGAAAAGTTATATTTAGACAGTGAGTTCTATTACCCATATGAATAAGAATTCCTTGCACTCCCACAGTATAATTTATAACTTGCCTTCTTCCCTCAGCTTAGCAGGTCCTCTAATACAACAGGAATATCCATATCTCCCCAATTTACTCCTTTCTTAATTGGAGGGTTTATATTATAAGCCCAGTAAGTATGATCAGTCCTGGTTACTTGTACAGTTACCACAAACAGCATAGCGAAGAACAATGTTGTAGCATTCAAAGGTTTCTTTGCCTGTCTAACTATTGCTTCTCTTTAATTTCTTAAGCTGTCCCCATGTAGGATCAGCTGTCTGTTTCAAATGCTTTCTCTTTCCTCCCCAAGAACTGTGATATCCATATCAGCAGTCAAGTCATCCAGGAGGCCTCTCTCCCTCATGTCTAAGTTTTACTAATTTTGATGGTATCCACAACTTCTCATCTGAACAAACATAAGCATAACCTCAGCCCCATAACACCTGCCCTATTTTCCATACTGATATCAAGGCATCCTTGTAGTTCACAGGCTGATTTAATTCATCAGTTTTTTTCTATGATCCAATGCCTTTCAGCAGCTGTTGTCCCCGTTTCATTGGCATTTTAAAAAAATTTGAAGTTAGTAAAGCATTATGTAATCTATCCTCATTGTTAGCATCCAGGCAAACCTGGCCCCGCCCCTTGAGGATCTGACAGTGTGTCAAGTATGGGTGTGTGGCAGGCAGTACCCTGTCCCTTTAAAAGGTGAAACTCCACCTACCCCTCTCTCTTCTTCCTCTTTCTCTTCCTCTGTATGCATCTCTGTCTGTCTGTCTGTCTGTCTGTCTGTGTCTGTCTGTCTGTCTGTCTGTCTGTCTGTCAGTCTTCTCTTCCATCGCTCCTATCCCCAGAGGCTGGTCTCTTCCCTCCCCTTCCCCTTCTCTCAATAAACTCCCCACTTAAAATCTGTCTGGATGGCATGTCTGTCTCTCACCCACCGCATGGGCTCTTGCCCACCAAGGTCTCTCTCGCCCACAGAATTGTTACACTCATACCCCTTTTGTTTTATAAGCACCTCTTTTAGAGGACGATTATAACTTTTAACAACAACTCTTTGTCCTGTGGGATTATATGGTATTCCTGTAATTTGTAATGTGCAAGACAAAATTGTTTCATTTTCCTGGAAACATAAGCAGGAGCATTATCAGTTTTAATTTGTATTGGTATAGCCATTACAGCCATTGTCTCTAATAAATGTGTAATTACAAATCAGCCTTTTCAGAATTTAAGGCAGATGCCCATTGAAATCAAGAGTATGTACCAATAGTATGATGAACATATTTTAATTTTCCAAATTCTGCCAAATGAAATACATCTATATGCCAAATTTCATTTCTTTGAGTGCCCTTAGGATTACTTCCTACAGATAAAGGAATTTGATTATACAAAGAACAATTAGGAAAGTTTTTTATAATCTCTTTAGCTTGTCATCAAGTTATGGAAAATTTATTCTTCAAGCCTTTGCTATTAATATGAAGTTTTTAGGAACTTCTGAAATTTCTAATACATTTCCTATTAATAGTTGATCAATTTCTTCATTTACTTTTGCGAAAGGCCCAGGTAATCCAGTATGTGACCAAATAGGGGTAATATAAAGTGAGCAATTCCTTTCTCAGATTGCCTGTTGTAGTTGTATAAATAATAAAGTTATTCTGAATTATCAGCAGTTTCAATATGCGGTACAACCCCTTCTGCATATTGAGAATCAGTAATTATGTTAAGAGATTCATTAAAGTCTAATAAAACCATCAGAATGGCATGCAACTCCAATTTTTGAACAGAAGTATATGAACTCTGAACCACTTCACCTATGTTTCCTACCCCACAGTAGTCATTCCTAATTTACCTGTGTCAGCACATTCTGTAATTTGAAATAAGAAAATAGGCACTCTTCTTATTGAAAAAAGAAATAGGCACTCTCCTCACCATGCTGGGAAGAATCCATTCGCTTCCTTCCATGAACTGAAGTCTTTTATTTTGGGGGTATTTATTGTTGATTTCTCCTAAATAATTACTATGGGCTCTTTACCAGCCATGACTAATTACCCATAATTTCAACATTAGTATAAAGTACTACAATCACAGCTGGATTCATTCCTGACAATTGATGAAGTTTTATTCTTTCTTTTATAATTAATTCAGAAACATTTTTATATAGGTTCTTAACTTTTTTACTCTGTTTATGAACTAAAAATATCCATTGTAAAATATTATCTTCCCTTTGCATAGTAAATCCAGTAGAAGGATAGTTAAAATGTAAAATTACTAAAATATATTCAGTTGTGAGATCTAATAGGCATTCTGTATTTTCTGTTGTACTTGGGTCAACTCCTTTTCAGCTTTAACTGTTAAATGCCTTGAACAGTTTAAATCTGAGTCACCTTGCAAAATTTGAAACAAATTACTTAATTCTTGAGAGGGCAATCCAATGGTAGGCTGCAACCAATTAACGTGTCCCAATGATTTTTGAAAATCATTAAGTATGTAATTTATCTCTTTTAATCTGTACCCTTTGTAGTTGAATTGATTGTTTACTCAATTTAAATCATAGATAACTAAGAAAATCTCCTCTTTAAATTTTCTCAGGAGCAATTTCAAGCCCCATTAAGGTAAGATCTGCCATACCTCAGCAAATACCTTTTCAAGGATATCCATATCAGAGGCAGCTATTAAGATATCATCCATATAATGATAAATAATAGACTGAGTGAATTGTTTACATAACAATTTCCGTGGGTGATTTACAAAACATTGACATAAAGTTGGATTATTTAACATTCCCTGGGGAAGAATATTTCAATGATATCATTTTACTGGCTGAACATTATTAAAAGTAGGAGCTGTAAAAGCAAATTTTTCTCTATCCTGTTCTTCTAAAGGAATAGTAAAGAAGCAAACTTTTAAATCAATAATTATTATAGGCCATGCTTTAGGTAATAAAGAAGGTAAAGGAGCTCCAGACTGGAAAGGACCCATACCCATAGGTTGATTACTCTGTTTATAGCTCTCAAATCAGTGAACATTTACCATTTTTCAGATTTTTTTAATTACAAATATAGAAGAATTCCAAAAACTTGTAGTTTCCTCAATATGTTTTAGCATCTAATTGTGCCTATACAGTTACACAAGCACCTACAATTTTTCTTTAGTTAAGGGTCATTGTTCTACCCATACAAGATTATTAGTTAACCATTTTAAAAACAGAACTGTCAGGTCTGGCAGTGTCCACTACTCCAAATTTGGATACTCAATTTTTGTCCTATCTTGCCTTTGAATAACCTGTATAGTCTGTGACTTTTCCTTATAATTTTTAAATGCCTTTTTTAGGAAAATATTTCATTTTAAACATTATTTTATGAGGTGTTTAGAAGTTGTAGGAATATTAATTTGAACTCTCCATTATTGAAGCAAATCTTGCCCCCATAAATTCATGGCTTTATTAGCTACATAAAGCTTTAATACCCCTTCCTACCCTTCATGTCCTATACATTTAACTCATTCCACATTTTGTCTTACATTAGATACTGTTCCAATTCCTGAAAATTGAATAGAAACTCTTTGTAAAGGCCAGTTGGGATTCCATGATTCCTGAAAAATTATAGGTACATCAGCACCTGAATCCAATAATCCTTCAATCTCAATCCCATTTAGTTTTATCTTTAATTTGGGACTTTCGTCATTGATGACTGTTTTCCAAAATACCCTTTTCCCAGTACTTCCAAACCCTCCTGTTCTACACACTGGAGCTGTTTTTAAGATATGGAAGCAATAGTAATTGGGCAATTCTATCAACAGCTTCTATTTGCATAGTCTTTTTTATATAAGCCATCTATAAAAGCATTAAAAAACTGTTTAGGATTATAAGAGGTAACTTTAGGCAATACTCATGGAGTATTTTTATAAAAAAATTAAAAGAAGATTCTTTTAATAGATCCCAAGTTGAAGCATGATTAATAAAAACTCAGAAACATATATTGGGGTTCAACCTGAAGGTCTGAAAAGCAAAGCAGCTAGCCACTAACTCTTACCTTGATCTCAGTCCAAAAATGGTGATCCTGCCTCCAAGAATCTCAGAATGTGACTGTATCTGTGAGCTGTCCCCTCCTGTCTTATATTCTTCTCTAGGGATGGTATTAAAGGCAGACACTACTGGGATTAAAGGCATGCACCACCTGGTTTCTATGGCAAACTAGTGTGGCTTCTGGGATTAAAGGTGTTTTACCACTGCCTGTTCTGTAAGGCTGACCAGTGTGGCTGTTTTACTTTCTGATCTTCAGGCAAGCTTTATTTATTAAAATCCAAATGAAACGCCACTACACCAAGTAACATGCCAATGCTACTTGTCAATTTCTAACAGTGTGGAATAAACAATTTACCTGCATTTTATTTAGTAGAAAAATAACTTTTGTAGGTTCTTTATCAGTAAGAGATTATTTTTATGAACTTTTACCTTAGTAACCACATTATTTAATAAGTTAACAACCTGCTCTGTTCCAGGTGTTACATTTTTATAGAATTAAACCAAGAATTTTCAGAAAGCAACTTAAAGAGAAGAGCCAAATTTTCAGTAATGATAAACAGACGAGAGCATACTCAATAAAATAATTTAAAATCATGAATTTTGTTTTTATTTCATTCATTATGAAAATTAAACATTCATTTAAACATTAATTAGACAAGCAAGAGAAGAGAACATCCTCCATACAATGAGTGACTAATACCTATTAAAATTTAAACAGCATTGACTTAGTACTTTATGTCTTGACTTTCTTTTTTTCTTACTAGATGTTGGATTTGTTTTAATACATTTTCTTTCTCCCTTGAAGGAACCATTGATAATGAGTTATTCACATTATTAGGGAAAAGCTAAAAAACATTTCCCACAAAGGGACTTTTAATATTGAGTTATTCCCAATTCCCACTCTGAGGGAAAACAACAACAACAACAAAACATTTAATCAAATTTAAGCAAATGAATAGCAAGAACCTTCTAAGCGCATGGCTGACATGCTTGCTCAGGTTGCAGCAGTGACACCGGCCTCTGAGTCTCTGTGATTCAGATGCCAGTGCTCTGTGCTGTCAGGTCAAACCCACAGCCGTGAGTTTCACAAATCCTTCATTTTTTTTATTATTGGAAAGAGCCTGTTTTTCCCTCTATTTCTACTGGAAAGAGGCCTTTTTCATTTATTTTTCCTTTATAGGGCCTTTTTATTTCTAGGCCCTGATTCATCATGTTTCCTTTTTCTATGGGGAAAATTCTTTTTTCCTGATTAAATATTTCTCCTTTTTTTCAATCAAGAAATTTCTTTTTTCTTTTCTAATTTCCTTTCCTTCACCTTTCTCTATCGGGAAGCTGTCTTTTGAAACTTACTTTCTTTCCCCTCTCTCTACTGAAAAGGGTCTTTTTCTTGAATTTATCCTTTGATTAGGAGTCATTTTACTTGTTGCTGCTCCTGAGATGGAGAATTTAAATTCCCCATGTTTCTGCCCTATCGTGGACTAGTCTTGCCTACTACTACATGTATATCTTACCTCCAAATGGGGGTATCTGGACCCTTCTTTCCTCATGCCTCACATCATTGGTCACCAAATGTCGGGGTGCATCATACAGCACAGGTCAGTGAAAAAAGAAGACACTCCAAGATGAAAATTTAAGGTCTGTGTGTCAGCAGGAAGGTCCAGCCTCTACTGATGGACTGAGCCCTGAAAAGCCATACAAAGGCATTAGTTATTGAAAGTTACACAAAGTATTTCCTCATACCAAGGTCTCTAATCTAATTTACATGTCTTACAAAAGGAGAGCATCACTTGCCTTCATGATTCTTTATCATTTGCAATATACAATAATACAAGAGCCCCAGGTATGGCTGAGATGTCTTGTGAAATGGTTGCAATGCCCCTTCAACAAAACAATCACTATTTTCCACAAGGATTCTTTAAGCACTGCTTAATGGGCCATACTGGCAGGAGCATGGAAGACAGTGGTACTAAGAGTTATTTGAGCTGGAACTGGCTCAAGAGGTTTCAGAGGAGAAGAATTTTAGTAATTGTCTAGAGATCATTCTTGTGATATTTTGGAAAATGCAGCTGCTTTTGCCCTTGTCTGAACAGTCTGTCTGAGACTAAAGAGAAAAGTTCTGGATTATTCCATTAGCAGAGGAAATCTCAAAACAGCCTATATAGACTCTGTTGTGTGGTTACTAATGGTAACTCTAATGAAAATTTATAATGAAAAGGAGTAAGCTGAGCAAATAAAATACAAAATATACAGATTGAGAAGGGGTGTCAGGAAGTGGAATAGAGCTAATCCTGTGTTCAAAGAGATAAAGGATTAAGAAACTAAATAAAGGGAGTGGTGACCTCAGAGCAAGATCCCATCAGCTAAGTTTCCAACTTGTGAAAAGGAATTAAAATAAATCTTCAAGTCAGTGGTGGTGCAACCCTTTAATCTCAGCACTCAGAAGGGCAGAGGCTGATGGATCTCTGAGTTGGAGTCCAGCCTGGTCTGCAGAGCAAGTTCAAGGCCAGCCAAGCTTAGACAGTAAAGGTAACAAACAAGCAATCAAAAAACGAAAGCTTGCTGCCCTCTTTTTTTTAATGGTTGCTGCCTTCTAAACTACGGCTATCCTAGTCAGCAACTGCAACTCTGTCACTAGCAGTGGGTAGGCCGCAACAGAAGCAGTCCAAGGAAATTCTGTTCCCGTAGGCACTGACTCTTTCAAAGCTACTAAGAACACTTATTTAAGACTCTGCAAGTTCAGCAGTCCATTTTTCTGTGGGTCCCGTATGTCCAGTTCATCTAGCATAACATCAAGCAGTCCAGGCAAGTACAGTTTCTTGCCCAAATGGCTAACAAACTCCATAAGGAGCCTCTTCAATACCCATCATCCTCTTGAGGTAGATTGGTGCTGCCAGGAGCAGATGTGTCCCATTGTCATGAAAAGTCCTAAGTTCTTAAAACATTTTAAATGACATATTTTGTTAGTCTTTGAAAGATTTCAAGAATAACTATCCATCTGAAATATATCTCTGTACATCTAGAAAAGTTAACATGACTACAAGCTTGGCTACTACAGATGATTATCTATTAACCTATACTTCTTAAATACACATTACATTTTTAAATGAGCTGCACAAACACAATACCTTGAGCAGGAATATACATATAACAAAACTGACCTTAAATTTGTATCAATAAACCAAGATCCATNNNNATAAACCAAGATCCATACCAATGCAAATCTCTATAGCATACCCCCCTTTAAATGAAAACAAACATTTATAAACAATATTTGGATATTTGGGTGTAGTTCTCTCCAAACTGATTCCTGCTTTTTGTTGGTCAAAGTAATTTTGGGGTTTACGGAGATCTTTCAGGGGGAACTTAGTCCCTATTAAACCATGTTAGTCTGGAAAGAATCCACAGGTTCTCATCCTCTGTGGAAGCAAATGCAGAACCTCTTTTCCAAAGAAACATATCCTTAGACCCAAATTTTGAAATCAAGATACCTTTAAAATATATATGTTGATTTAGCTTAACAGCCCATAAAATGAAATGTCTCTCTGTACTTAGCTCATTCACAATAAAAAATTCAAAGAAAACACAGTAATATACACAACCCAGACTCGAAATAATTTCACAGAAACTGTATTATTAAAATCCTGCTTGTCCTATTAGCGCATGCTTGTTATTGGCTAGCTCTTATATCTTAAATTAACCAATTTCTAATATTTTATATTTTACCATGAGGCCCGTGGTTTACTGGCAAGGTTCTGGCGCTGCAGCTACATGGCTTCTCTTGGAGTCCACCTACTCTTTATCTGCTTGGAATTCCCTCCTTGCCCTATTCTATACTGCAATAGGCCCAAAGCAGCTTCTTTATTAACCAATGATGTTCACTGCAAACAGAGAGGAATCCCGCATCAGGGATGTTTTGTGTAATAATTATCTATAAAAACTGAGTAAAATGCTAATGCAATCTGCCAATTATTACCAGTGGGGAGCTAATAATCAACCTTCGTTTTTAGTGGCACAATTATTTCTATAGGTTCTTTACCAGTAAGTTAAGACATGTTTCCTCCATTATTTCTAACTCTATAATTTCTTGAAAATAATGAGTTACTGATCATTGACATGCAAAAATTTTTGTAATACCATCATTTTGTTAACATGTAATTCCAGTAGGAGATGAAGAGGAAGGAAGGATAAGTAATGGAAAAAAGAAGGGATTAATTCTATGAGCCACTGATTTAGCAGCAGCATTGTTTGTTTATTTACTTAGTTTGTACTTTCTTAAAAAATTGTTTTTATTGAGCTATATATTTTTCTCCACTCCCCTCCCTTCTGCTTCCCTCCCCTCCTATCCTCTCCCATGGTTTCCGTGCTCCCAATTTACTGAGGAGATCTTGTCTTTTTCTACTTCCCATGTTCTTTAGATCTATGTATGTCTAGGTTCTTTGGGTTTGTGAACTGTAGGCTGTTTTTTTTTCTTTATGTCTAAAAGCCACTTATCAGTGAGTACATATAATATTTGTCTTTTTTGGGTCTGGGTTAACTCACTCAATATGATGTTTTCTCGATCCATCCACTTACCCACAAATTTCAAGATGTCATTATTTCTTTTTCTTCTTTTAGTACTCCATTATGAAAATGTGCCACATTTTCCTTATCCATTCTTCAGTCGAGGGGCATTTAGGTTGT
>LOJH01006991.1:1825-33462 GCA_001685095.1 Ellobius talpinus | reverse complement strand
TGAGGCCAGCCTGGTCTACAGAGTGAGTTCCAGGACAGCCAGAGCTACATAGAGGAACCCTGTCTCAAACCCTCCCCTGAAATGAGAGGCTGGAACAATGACTCAGAGGTTAAGAGCACTTGTTACAGAGGAACCAGGTTCAGTTTCCATCACATACATGATGGTTCACAGCCACCTTTAACTCCAGTTTAAGGGATCTGAGGCCTTCTTCTGACTTCTGTGGGTACTAGGTATGCATGTGGTACAATACATACATGTAACCCAAACATTCATGCAGATAACATAATTAAAATAGCTTTCTCTTGGGAGTCTCACTCCCATCCTCCTCCAGAGGTGGCTCCACAGGTATCTGTGGGCATCAGAGAACACTTGTCTCTGGAGCCAGGCATGTGTGGTTGGGGCTTCAGATGTCCTGGAAGTGGGTACTCTAGCTTTTCTTTACTAAACTGTCTATACTTCAGGAACTAAAATTCTAGTTAGTACATCTATACTGTGATTGGATGAACTAAAATTCTAGTTAGTACACCTATACTGTGATTGGAGGAACTAAAATTCTAGTTAGTACACCTATACTGTGATTGGAGGAACTAAAATTCTAGTTAGTACATCTATACTGTGATTGGATGTAGCTAGCACATGGTTTGAGCGGGGATCAGGCACTGCTTCTGGAACCCTGGGCATCTGAAGGAGACTAAACCTGAAATACGCAGGCAAAGATGTGAGCTCTGGGATGCCCTGGGCAGGGGAGATGGGGTTCTGAGGGAGAGGGTCCAGCCAGAACAGTATGGCAGGGCACGCATGAGTTCCAAGTATTCTGGCTTTGGACATATGAGGGGCAGAACAGATTCTGAAGGATGGACACAGCCTGTTTTTGGATGTGTCTCTCTGGGCTGTCCTGTGAGGCAACTTGGAATTTTGGGTCATTGGTGAGGGAGGACCAATGTCCATACTATAGCTTGGGGGCTCTAACAGCTGTTCAGCCCCTGATCTTGGCAAAGGGGCATCCTGACTAGCTGGATGAGATCAGGATGTAGCTCACACCAGGACCTCTGGCTACCATCAGAGTATGTACCTCGAGTTCCTTCAAAATGTGTCTGACAAAACTAAACACGTGCAAATATACGGAATCTCAGAGAGACACAGGTGGGTCAGGTTCTCCACAAGAGCCTTCCAAGGGAGCACAGACCTACTGACACTCCAGCTACCATCTAAGCTCTCATGTGCAGCTCGTCACGCCTGCCTTTCCTCCACTCCCCACTCTTAACAGATGCCGGACACGGGCAGGGTCAACTGGCCACTTCTCATCACCTGCTCCTTCAAGAACACCCTGCCCATCCCTCTGACTAACATCAGGTTCTCCGTGGAAAGCCTGGCCCTCTCGAACATGCAGTCCTGGGAGCAAGGGTGAGTCTACCCAAGTTGTTCTCACGGTATAGATGCTGTACATGGGTCTCTCACACACGTGCCATCCTTCGGATATGTAAACTTTCACCATGAGAGTCATAAGTCAATAAAAGTGTAGACACACGTTGCTGGTACCAAATCACAGAAAAGACCACACTAGTGTTCTGCTAGGGGTAGGCCTTTCTGCTTCTTGTCAATCTGATTGTTCTACAGAAATGCCAAAGTATCCCCTTGTCTTAACGTGTATTTCTCTTGCTGACTCTCTGCTGTAATTTGTTTCCTTTGCCCGTTTACCCCTAGGGAGTCATTACTTTTCTTATTAACCTGAGTGCAGCCTTTACTCAGGAGGAATGTTGTGTAATTAGCTTGTAGGACTTTATTTGAGACAGTCTTACTCTATGGCCCTAGCTAGCTTAAAATTCACTATATTGGCCAAGCTAGCCTTGAACTCACAGAGATGCACTTACCTCTGCCTCCTGAGTACTGGGATTAAAGGCGTGCGCCACCACTGCATGGCTTTGTTTTTTAAGGTGCTGTCCTGGAAACTGAGCCCAGGCCTTGTACATGAAAGGCAAGTGCTCTCCCATAGAACTACATACCCCAGCCTAGACTGTTTAAAGTCCTAACATGCCTTTGTTAATCTTCTCTGTGGATACGAATTTCATGTCATTAACAAGAATATAGGAATAGTTGCAGGTGGTGGTGGTGCATGCCTTTAATCCCAGCATTCAGGAGGCAGAGGCAGGTGGATTTCTGAGTTTGAGGCCAGCCAGGTCTACAGAGCTAATTCCAGGATAGCCAGGGTTACACAGCGAAACTCTGTCTCAAAAAAGACAAAAAACAACCAAACAAAAAAGAGAAATAGTATAAATTTCCTGCAATTTATGGCTCTATTTACATAATTATTACTGTGAATATTAATTTGTGATAGAATAATCCAGAGCCCCAATTTTGTCAAATAATTTATCAGTGAAACATTGTCAATAATACAGGTAATCCCCACATATACCTCAGTCTCTGGACCGTTTCATTTGTCTTTGCAGGTGATGTGTCGTTTAAATGGCTGTACTGGGAAGCATATACAATGCTATATGAAAGCAGCTTTCTTCTGTTTCTCAAAAACAGAGCATTTAGAGTCACCTTGATTTGGGATTTAAACTGGAACTGTGCTGTGCCAAACAAATGGCCTTGCAGCGATGTAGGCTAAGTTTCCACGCATCCATGTGTCCTCTTTGTAAGGGGCACATTCCTAGTTGGAGCCTTTGTTGCCTTGGTGCAGGGGACGTTTCTCGCTGTTTTCTGTCTGAGGAACTAGATACATGCTATTGATCTTGGTTTGCCGACATACCCAGTACAGGATTTTAACTCAAAGATTCCTTGGGTCTGTTTCTCACCAAGTGTCTAGATCTCCCAAGGTAAATCCCAGCAGACTCCTGTTATTCTGAGACGAGGGTTTCCTAAGCCTTCACAGACACACAGATCACCCGGGAACACTGTTAAAGAACAGATCTGTTCATCAGTTGGGGGAGGGGGGGCTCTGAGTCCAACACACTCTCAGGTAATGCCATCTTGAGTCCCTAGGGTTAGGTAACACCTAGGGTAGATCCACCAGGAACTGTGTTCCTGAGGATGCCCAGGAGGGTTTGTGATGGTCCTAACTGGAGAGCAGCCATTCCAGCCAGCCATCTGTCTGGCAGCTGAGACAAATGGCTGCACTCCAGGTGGAGGAGGCCCGCTTTACTGGGCTCCGGAGCACAGTGATTTTCCCAGAGCTGTCCCCAACCAGATGCCTGGTTTTTCATGCAATGCACTTTTCTTCTGTGGCATCTTTGCTGATTCTGTGTGCATTTGAATTTTCTAGGACAGTGCCACCTGGACAGTCCATCACTTTCCAAATGAAATGCACCCCAGTGAAAAGTCGACCCAAGAAATTTATTGTCAAGTTTACTTCCAGACAAGTGAAGGAGGTTCATGCCGAGAAGATCATTCTCATCACCAAGTAGCCAAGCTGAGACCATGAAGATGGAGGCAAAGGCAAGAGCCCTGATTGGCTCTGAGCCTCTGCTAAGCATGTTAGCATTTCCTAAATTGTACTTAGCGTTCAGGTCAGGGATGATTGGATTTAATTACTCAGAGGAGGGCAGATTCAAGAGGCAGCCCAGCAAAAGACAGAACTCAAGGGCCAATGTAACCTCAGGCAGTAGCTCCATGGGGCCAGGGCAACCTCTCTGCAGCTCTGAGTACACATCACAGACATCTCAAACACATTTAGGAGTCACGGCCTCAGAAGACAGCAACTGTCGTCTGGGTTTAGAACCATACACAGAACCCAGAGCTGCTATTCAGTGGGACTGAAAGTGCTGGAGGCATCTTCCATTTCGGCAATGAATTCTGTCAGGCCCAGTGGTGCCTAGAGGTGAGCTGACACCCCTGTAGGAAAGCATCCTGGAGCTGGTCCTGGGCCTGGCACTACATGTTCATCCCAAGGCTCTGTCCTCTCAGAAACAGGCCCACGCTGGTGTGAGGCCCTCTTGCCTCTGGGTGGGACAGGGGAGGAGACCCCACAGCCTGCATCCCCTCCGAGGAGGAGTCTATGGCCACTGATAATATCTGCTCTGCCCTCCAGGGATCTTCTTGATGATCACTATGCTTTGAATTAAACTGGTGACTTTAAGATGGCTGTGTCCTCCTGAGTGAATTTTCCTTTTATGCCAGCATGCTGCTTAACAAACCTGGGGGGAGCCACTGCCTCTAAACTTCATGCTGACCTCCTTGGTCTGGGCTGTCTTCATGATGGCCAGCCTCTGTCAAGGGCTACAATTTCTAAGTGGACATATTTCTCCAGAGAGGTGGAGTAGGGGCATTTGTGTATTCAAAGGACACTTCGTATGATAAAACACTGTGACCAAATGCAACCTGGGGAGGAGAGAGCTGATTCCATCTAACTTCAGGTATCATTCAGTTTCTGAGGGCAGTCAGGGCAGGAACCTGGAGGTGGGAGCTGATGCAGAGGTCAGAGCAATGCTGCTTACTGGCTTGCTCCTCAAGGTTTGCCCATCTGTTGTCTTATACTATCAGGACCACCAGCCCAGGGGTAGTGTAGGGAATTCTAGTTGGTCTTAATAATAAAAACCCAGGGTCAGATATAGGGGTAAATGTTGAAAGATCAGAGAGACAAAGGAGCAAGCCAGAGACAGCCACTTCATACCTAGCCAGGTCCTCAGCCTGAAAGGGACTGAGCTCTCTCTGCCCAGCCACATCCCTTCCTGTTTCCTCCTCCCTAGTGCTGGGATTAAAGGTGTGTGCCTCCACTGTCTGGCCTCTATGGTTAACTAGCTGGCTCGGCACTCTGATCTCCAGGCGAGCTTCATTGTTAGAGCACAAACAAAATATCACCACAGAGTGGCCCCACCCACAACGGGCGAGGTCCTCCTACATCAGTCATCAATCAAGAAAATACATTACACACTTGCTTACAGGTCATTTTTTTTTTTTGAGAGGGTTTCTCTGTTTAACAGTCCTGGCTATCCTGGAACTCGCTTTGTAGATCAAGCTGGCCTCGGTCTCACTGAGATCCACCTGCCTTTGCCTCTCAAGTGCTGGGATTAGAAAAAAAATGCGCATCACCACCGCTTGGCACTCACAGGCCAATCTTACGGAGGCATTGCCTCAACTGACTTTAGCCTGTGCCAAGCTGACAGAAAACTAGCCAGAACACTGTCAGCATCTCACCTTCATTTGTTCAGAACTAGAAAACCACAGTCCTGACTCCTTTTGCCTATCTGTCCACCTCCCTGGGATGCAGCAGGTGTCTGGCATGTGCTTGTGGGGTGACCAGTTAGTAACCCCATGAAGCCACTGTTAATGTCTGTATAACACTTGTTGGACCTGAGAGGAAGGATGCTGTCCAGGGCTTTAGGTTGCTAAAAATAGGCACCTCTAACTACAGAGGTAGATCAGAGAGCTTTCATTCAGACGAGAGGCAGGTGTGCAACCTGTCTCCCAGAAACACTGGGTCTCTTATCAGCTGCAGTACTGAGCAGACTCTCAGGAATCACCATGGAGAGAAGGCCACTGTGTCTGTCCTGGTGGGAAGGCACAAGACTCAAGACTGAGCAGACTCCTGCCTACATGATCCTGGCTGTCCATTGCTCCTTGGGAGAGATGCAGCTGAGGCCCTAACGTGATAATGGGTTTGCTGAGGAAGGAGGAGGAGTTCTAAACCTGTGGGAGCTAATGACTGCCCACTTCAGCTCTTCTAGGGGAGTACTCTGGATAGGGATGCCTATCGGGCTGGGAGGAAGCTGTCCTGCTAGTCAAACTGGCTCAAGGGAAGTTGGGCTTCAGCCCCAGTGTGCACGGATATCCTTGATGTCCTGGACTCAGCCCAGACACTGACTCTAAAGCTCCTTCCTTCTTTTAACTGCTGCTCCTTGGGGACCCAGACACTAGCCCTTCTTTTTCCTTGGTTTGGAGTCTCTGATAGGTCATCCAGGGGTTAGGGTTCCTGCAGCCAGAGGACCGCTCTCTCCAAACTATCAGCAGTAAAGCCAACTTGGGCTAGGATTAGTACAGATAAAACGCTAAAACACACCTGCTTGGAAGAAATGCGCCTGCAGCAGGGTGGGGTAGGCACAGTTGTTAATGCTGGATCCCCGCTGCCACTCTGTGGGGCGAACTGTAGGACCTGACGGAACTCCACCCTCCAGGGACTGCCCAGGAATAAGACCACTGCTTGGCCCTCGGCCCCCCACAGCCTTCCTTTCTCAGTGTCTTCAAATAAAACCGACTCAGTCGGGCAGTGGTGGCGCACGCCTTTAATCCCAGCACTCGGGAGGCAGAGGCAGGCAAATGTCTGTGAGTTCAAGGCCAGCCAGGTATACAAGAGCTAGTTTCAGGACAGGCTCCAAAGCTACAGAGAAGTACTGTCTCAAAAAAAAACCCCAAAAAACAAAACAAAACAAAAACCCCGAAAAACCTGACTCATGCATAAAGGCCACAGGTTCCTTTGGTCCAGGACTCATGGCCTTTCACCCAGACACGGAAGAAGGGATGTAATACAGAAATCCTCTGCCAGGGTTGGTGCGGGCAACACTGGGGAATGGTTCAAGGTCTGAGTCGGGGAGCTGGTGGGCTTCTTGAAACTATCTGTTTAGGTGGCAAAAGCTGCTGCTTCCGCAACGACGGTGATATACTGGGGAGTGCAGGGGGCTGCGCAGACCCAGGCACCCTGCAGTCTGTATGTTCTAGCCACCATGCACTTTTCTGTTGTTTTTAACATGGGGTTTCACTATGTAGCCTGGAGCTCAGTAGCCCAGGCTGGGCTGCCTGCCCCAAACGCTGGAATAAAGGCATGTGCCTCATATCCAGCCATGCAGCTGTCTGAGAGGCACCATCCTGGGAACTGTTCTAAAATGCAGAGGTAACCATTTCTGGGTGTACATGTCCCCATGTCTTACTGGACTTTTTCCAGGAGCTCAATAAACGAATGCAAACTTGTGGCCACAGAAAGGCTGGCTCCATTGTTGTCTCAGAGAAATCTAGTTATCTATAGGATGGGAACTAATTTTGGGTGACTCTGTCATAACTCAGGCTCATTTCCTTCTGCGCAGGTTCTGCACATGTGCATGCATATAAGCATGCATGCAGGTGGGTGGGGTGCTCTTTCAACCAAGCCCAAGCTCAAGCCCCAAGGGCAGGTTCAGTAGCCCCTCCTTTGTCCTGATTCCCACAGCCAGTCAGACAAGGAATCCCTTCCCCAGGAATGGCTAGTCTCTCTAGCATTTCAGGTTGGTCATCCCTGATGTCAGTATCCTTCCCCAAGGCCCTCAGCGTTCCCAAGACAGCCCTTAAGAAGTGGCTTCCCTCCTCCACCTAGGACATTCTCATCATTTCCCTTGCTGGGCAGGGACTAGGCAGCCTTCCCAGGCCTGGAGAATGGTCCCTAACCATCCCTTTTGGCACCCGCTGCTAAGAGGAACTCAGAGAAAGTCCCTACTCTTCTCTACCCACACCCCACCCTGAGTCCTAACTGGAGAAAGGGTGGAGAGAGTTGGTAACACCAAGGGAACGCCTGTGCAAGCCCTGGGAGCTGGGGAGTGTGCATTGGGCCAGCAGCTACTGTTGGTCTATTATTCTCTGCAGCCTCTATTCATCCAGCACCTCCACAGAGTCCCTGTCTTTTGTCTCCTCCAATTGGCGCTCAGTGGTCTCCATATTGTCCATGTCTGACAGAGACGACACTTGCCGGACCAAGCCCTTGTCAATGGGTATCACGGGTTGACAAGGTCTGGTGAAAGGGTTGAACCAATTCAGGGAGAAGTCCCCACCAAAAGCCTCCTGGACCGACTTCCAGCTGCCCGAGTGCTCCCTGGGCTGCGTCTTGCGTTGGAGGCGTTCAATACCCTGGAGGGGAATGGGGCGAGAGGTCAGTGTGGTGTGACTTGTCTTGGCAGAGCAGGGCATGGGGTGTCCGATATGGCACAGCTTGCTGTGGCCCAGGCCACCCTGGAAGCCCCATAGGGCTGCAGGGCAGAGTAGAAGCTGTGGAGCCCGGTAAGAAGGCGTGGCATTGGAACTCCCTGACCCCTTCCTCCAAAGGCAGAGGTTGGCTGCTGGACACCCAGTGACCAAGGACACCCAGGCTCCTGTCCGTCTGACGAAACCATGAAGATAGGACCAGCAAGCTTGGCACCGGGAAGACTGATGGGTGAGGACACGGTACAGGACACAAACATGCAAGGGGAAGCAGCAGACACCACATGCAGCGGGCACCGGAAAGTGCAAAGGCCACTGCAAGTTGTGAGGGTTTGTCAGGCCTGCTCATGCAGTGGGTTCCCCATGGCTTCTCCCGAGCTGACCACTCACCTGCTGAGGATGCTGGCTGTAACTCGGCCACCAGGCCACAGAAAGAGGGTGACGGGTAGGAAAAAGCCCAGAATTGTTACAGATACAGCAAGAACAAGTCTCTAGACCCATAACATCCCTACAGAGGCTCTGGGTCCCCAGGGTAGCCTCCACTGGAAACCAAGGGAGTTCACTGAGTTTGCCCAACAGATATGGATGTGCTCATTCATGTGGCTCAAGACCCTCTTCCTTCAACCAAGACCTCTATGTTCCTAGTTCTACATCTTCTCTTCCATGCAATCTTCTCCCATAACTGGCATATTGGACACCATCTTTGTTATGCGGACATCTGACCGTATCCTATACCAACGCTCTGGCACTCTTCCCACGGACACTGTCTTTGTTATGCGGACATCTGACCGTATCCTATACCAACGCTCTGGCACTCTTCCCACGGACACTGTCTTTGTTATGCGGACATCTGACCGTATCCTATACCAATGCTCTGGCACTCTTCCCACGCCACCTCAGATTAGTTCCAGAATCTGATCTCAGCAGGTGTGGTGCCACATGCCCTTAACCCTAGTACTTGGGAGGAAGAGGACAGCCTGGGATAAACAGACGAAAGGAATCTGAGCTCACATTCTCTCTTCATATGAGACATCAATCACCAAAGGAGCTAACGGGCGTTTTACAGCAGTGAATATTACAGAGACGGATTTAGCATAACGATCAAAGTCAGAACTGCCAAGACTGAAGTGGATCAGTGGCAAGTGTCCCCAGTTATAGAGAACCACAGATATAACACCCCAGTGCCATTCGTGCCCCAAACCACAGCCCAACCCAAAGACATAAAGGCTTCTGCAGAGCACCTGGTCCAGCCTGCACTGGGCCAACCGGACAGAAGTGGTTTATTCTAAATTCGATAAGTCACAGAACCACTACACACTTAAAATGATTCATACTACATTATACGAATTTATCCTCAATTTAAAAAATGTAGATCACGACAAATTTAAGACTGAGGAACTGATGGAAATGGAGTGAAGAGACAAACAATAGAATGTGGGGCCCACGAAGGCAAAGGAGCAAGGAGAGGAACCTCAAGAGAGCCCCTGAAGCAGAGGGCAGTATGTCTCAATAGTTTTGTCTTTAAAGAGAAAATGGGTTTCATCTGCTATTGTGTGTAGGCTGGTCTCAAACTCCTAGGCTCAAGTGATCTTCCCACGGTAGCCTCCTGACTACAGGTATGTGCCACCATGCAGACTTCAAGATTTTACTTTCTCTTTTTCACTCTTTATGTATGCATTTACTTATTTATTAAGGAGGCAGGGTTTCTCTGTAGCTTTTGGAGCCCGTCCTGGCACTAGCTCTTATAGACCAGGTTGGCCTCGAACTCAGAGATCCGCCTGCCTCCAGAGTGCTGGGACTAAAGGTGTGTGCCACCACTGCCCAGCTGTTTCTTTCCTTTTAAAATTATTTTCTTAAAAGAGAAAGGAACCTTTTGTTGATGTTATGGTTATAAGATGTTTATCTTTGGCAGTGAATGCCATAGAGAAGATACATAATTTTGCTGTTTTTTTATAACTGAAATTATTTCACAATGAAAAGTTTAAACAAATGTCAAAAAATTCACGGCAGATTTTGTTCTCTAACCCGGAACACTGAATTAGCAATTAGAAAAGTCGAGGACTAGAATGTACAGTAATGCAGGCTAATTTTATAAATCGGAACCGTGTGGGCTGGCAGCTTTACGTGACCCCTTGGCCACCCAGCGACCTGTGTGGTAATCACAGGGGAGCAGTTTGCACAGGAACCCCCCATGGAACTGTTTCCCTAGCAAATGGTGTCTGTTTCTGTGGATCTGTCCACATTTTATGTTTTCACCATGGAGCAAACATTAGTTTTATATAATCAGGTCAGACCAGAGATTTTCAGCACCTCTTGCAAATCGTGCACACAGGCATAGGCTTCACTTGGCAGCCTCTGGCCATACCTTTCTGCAGACAGCAGTGATAATTCATTTTCAGGGACCCTGCATCCCCTGCCTGGTGATCACCTGCAGTCAAGAAGGGCTGGGCCACTACAATGTGATGACACCCACCTGGTAAGGAAGGTGTTAGGACTGGTTCTCAGCAGGGGTCCGACAGGCTGAGCCAGCAGCCCAACCTTGGCTGGAAGGGTATGCAGAAATAGGACAAGGTTTTTCTATCCATCAGGTGTTTTCCCCATTCTCTGACAAGGCTTCACTTTGCCCATGTGGACAAGCAGGGTTGCCACTGTCCAACGGTGTGTCAGGATAACTGGCCTGTGAGCTGACATTACTTAGCAGCTAAGAGAACAGACATCAGGAGTGCCGGTTGAGTCCAGAGAGGAAATAGCCTAAATAAATGGATGCATAAAGCAGGCCCGAGGCTATCTTTCTAAGAGTCACATGTAGACCCAGGACTGGGAGTCCAGAAGGCTCATGGGTGTGTACCCACGTCTCAGGCTCAAGAGAAGACTGATTCACTGAGCAGGCACTGGGCTTCACCTGCACGTATGGGGAGTGTGATCTGTGAACTCACCAACACCCCAGCATGAAAACAGGAGGCCAAAGACTACCAAGGGAGGCAGAGACCTCCAAGGCTTGTGAGACTCCTGGAATAAGACTCCAGTGTCAGCAGATGAGTTGACCAGCACCCCCACAGCAGGCTCTCTAGAGCTGGCTGGATGATACCAGCTCACATCCCCTTACTGTAGCCAACCATAGTACACGTCTTCCTGTTGTGACCCCCACACACATATTCACAACCAAAAGCCTTTCAAACACCATTCAGCAGGTAATGTCTTTAAAAATGGGTTTTGCTGGGCATGGTGGTGCGTCCTGGCACTCAGGAGGCAGAGGCAGGTGGATCTGTGTAGGTCTGAGGCTAACAGAGACAACTTGTCTCAAATCTACCCCTCAACAAGACAAGTTTTTAAGAACATGGATGACCCAGATTGGACAAGCCCGGCTCCAGAGAAGCTGTTACACACCCAGAAACCAAGCCCTGGACCACTCTACCTTCTGCATTTTCATCCAGTGCTTGCAGAGACCATGAGAGAGAAACTAAGTCTTAGGGAGACTGTCCACGCCCGTCCTTTGGTGTGGGTTCCTCAGCTGAAGAATTCCAGGCGTCCCTTCTTCCACTTTTCCCAGAGGGTTTCTGGGCTGCCACCCCTGCAGTACTCATTATTCTTCCTGGTTTTCATTGTCCATGGAAGAGGAGAGGAAAGGATCTGGGGCCTCTGCTTCACGTGTATTAAAAGTGAAGGACAGAGAGGGATCCGAGCCTCTTCTTTAAGCTGTAACTTTCATCTGAGGGAGAAAGGAGGTGAAGGGCCTGGTTTTGGGGAGCGTGCTGCTCAGTGGCTTCTTTCCTTTTCTCTGGAATAGGGTTTCATTGTGCCCCCTAGGCTGGTCTTGAACTTGACTCGAGCCCCATTCCCGTCCTAACCTCCTGAGTGTTGGGACTACAGATGCATACCACTATACCTGGCTCTTTATGAACTCTTTATTTCTTGAGATCTAGGGTCTCATGTGCCACAAGCTAACCTTGAGCTCTGCATATACCCAAGAATGACCTTGAAGTGACCCTCTTGCCACTACTTCTGAACCTGTTGGGATTAACCATGCTTAGCTTCATATAGTCAAGAATCAGCCCCACGAGAGATGAAGCCACAGTGGAAAATGAAAGTCTGCCCATGGCGGGGCTACTCAAACACTGTGAAAATGGAGAACTCACTAGATGCTCCTCACGGGAAGGTTGGTTCCTTGGTTTTATCCTTCTGCTGGCTCTTCAGAAAAGGTGCCTTGGTCAAGACAGGCTTGCACGGAATGTTCAAGGATCGCCAGAGGCTGTTTTATGCATTCCAGGTTTCCTTGGCATTCATTTGTAGGAGAGGCCACACATAGCAGAGTGGAAGTTGTTGGTCAGTGGTGTGAGCACCTGCTGGTCTCGGATATCACACCCCACGTAGTGGGCACCAACAGCACCCATCACCACCAGCAGCACAGCTAGCCTGAAGCCCTATCCCTGCAACTCCGAATCATTTGCATCCCTTGGGTAGTCCAACCTTTGAAGCTGATACGCTGTTTAGAAAAAGAGGAACTGAAAACTTATTAGTCTGGTTTTGAGAATTCCAGCCCATCCTCCTGGAGTGGGACAGTCCGTGATGCCAATCTTGCATGGGCATCCCTTAATAAACGTTTGGTAGTTTGTCTCATTTGGAAGGCTTCTCGTCAGGATATGAAGTGGCTGAGCAGAGTGAGCAAAGGCTGGCTATCCGTTAGCTCTTGTACGGTCCAAGTGTCACACAGATGATGGCATCAAGGAGAGGCCCAGCACACACTTCTGCTTTTGTATCCTGTATACACGTCAACCAAGCCCGTGTAAACACACAGATATGGTATCAGAGATGGACAAGAACATGGTATCACCCAACCCAACTAACTGGCCATGTCTTCTTCACTTCTACTCTCCAGAATTCCCATTCTGAAATACAGGATATGTAGGCTCCCTTACCAGTGGGGACCACTGAGAAAGATACTCTTACTACATCTGAAGAAGCTGACACACGTTGTGGTCACTGTATGCTCGCTCAGAGAAAGTGAACTAGGACACACACAGGCCACCCTGGGCTAGTCCTACATTGAGTCCCCTTTGCTTTAGTGTGAGCATTGGGACTTGTACTAATTCAGAGGCAAACTCAAATGAGACCTGGGATGTGAGCTGGGAGCAACCTTGTTTAGAGGGTGAGCATTAGTTTCAGGATCCAAACTCCTGTAGCGCCACCTACTGCATTCCCTAGGAACTCCATGGGGAAAGCAATGAGCCACTTACAAAAAATGTCCTTGAAGGCGATTTCCTGAGTTCCAGTTTTGAGAGGGAAAGTGTGTGTGTGTGTGTGTGTGTGTGTGTGTGTGTACGTGTATGAGAGAGAGAGACAGAGAGAGACAGAGACACACACAGAGAGAGAGACAGACAATGACAACAGACACCACAGCTGTAGTGTTGCTGCCCACTGCCCAGTGGGTCCATCCTGAGTATTTGAGCAAGGCTAGACCATTCTAACCTACTGAACCTGGAATAAGCCACACCTCTTTCATATATATCTAGAAAACTATAAAATTTAAAAGGTACCTGGAGAACAAATGCTATGAACTTGATCTAAAAAAGCCTATATATGTAAATATATACAATTATGTACAAAATTAAACACACACACACACACACACACACACACTCCAACCCCCAGGATCTCCACCTAAGCAGCACAGAAGATGCAAGTCAAAGTCAAATGAGGTTGGGAAGGTGGCCAAGCCCTCAGTTAAATGCCCAGGGTGGTCTCATCTGTCAGTCATCACTTGAGGCCATCAGCAAGAATCCCACAGCAGCATGCTAGAACTGTGGGCAGGGACGCTAGGCACTTTCTGTTGGCTCAGTTTTGCTCTCTGCTGGGCAGGCTCTGGCCCAGACTCTGGAGAACTTGGCGTCCTGGAGTCACAGAGCACCCACCCAACACACACACAGCACTGACCTCAGAAAGGTCAGCATACCCTTTATGAACAAAACCCAACTCCCTCACCTTGCAGCCCGACGCCACCTACCCTTCTGCACAGACCCTGGGGAGACAGTGGAGCAGAAACAGGTTTGGAAAAGGTTTATTGCATTGTTTCCATGTGGAAGCACTGGCAGAGTTGGGAAGAGGCAGCATGTCCCGCTGACTTCTGAAAAAATCACAGGGCTATGTCGACTTTCCTCCTACCCAGGACTAGAGTGAAAAACCTTATCCCACCCCCACCCCAAGCAAAAGCTACAAAGGGAGTTCTGTGGTGAGCGCTTTAAAACCACTGGTGTGGAGGACTTCACGGTGCTCGTGGTCTAAGTGGGATGTAGTGTTCAAGAGGGGTTTTCTCTCAGCACCTCCTGCATCCCCTGGTCCTTCCCCAGCTCAGGACCAGCTCTGTCCTGTGAGACTGTGCAGGGAACTGCCTCCTGATGGGAAAGCTAGTCTGTGTGGTGGGCTGAGGAGCAGGTGGGGGGAGGCTACCTGGCAACTCTAAGAATGTTGCCTAACGTGTACACCATCTCCCAGAAGAAACACAAGTAAGATTCAGGTCTGTGCACATTTAGAGGGCTTTAAACTCCAGACTTAAAAATGAGATGATCCTGATAGCTGGCCTGTCTGTTTCTCTCAGAATGAAATAGCTTGATTGACAACTTGCTGGGAAAGGGCGGGAACTGGGGTAGGAAGTAGTTGTAACATAGGCAAGTTTAGCTTGCCTAAAACTGTTTTTCCTCTTGTGATTGTATAAGGCATTTTTGAACTGGAAAACAGCTCTCCTTCATAGTCTTCCAAAAAGTCAGAGGAAGACTATTCTCTAATTCAGAATACAGAGACCCCCTTACCTCTCCCACCTCATCCAAATCATTTTGCACATCCGTGCCCATCAAGTACAAGGCAGGCAATTAATTTTGAAACTGAGGTGAACTGTGTTCACTTGGGTGCAGGAAGCCACTTCAGAAGGGCCCTTCTGAAGGCTCCAGCCCCAATCTTGCCGTTCTTAGGCCTCTAGGGGCTAGCATCATCTTCAGTGAGGTTCTGAGTCCCACGGGTGCCAGTGCTGCCTGGTGGGCAGGAGGCGATCAGAGTCCTCTCGGCTTTCCTACTGGACCAGTTTATCCACGCACAGCATCAGGGGGTCAATTAGTAGAAGGGGCAGGGCGTGGGCAGCACCCTCGACGTTAGTCGTGCTGACAGACAGCAGAGAGGAGACAGAGGCCAGAGAAGTGATTTCAAAAGGAAAAGAGCAGCTTCATTCGTCAAAAAACTGAAAAGATGATTTTTCTTTAAAAAATAAAACATGGGGACTTTTTTTTCTCTGCAATGCTCAGCCATTTTTCTGGAGACATAAAAAAGTTTTAAGAGTAGTCACTTTGTTTTGCTTTTGGCCTAAACATTTATGAGAGCGGATGGGATGGTGCCATGACGTGGCCTGAGTGGCAATGCTGGTCAGGGTCCTTCAGACCACGTACTGGTACGGGTCTGCCTTCCCTTGGTCTGGTGTGGCAAAGGGGCTGGCCCAGCCTAGAGAGAAAGGGTGGCCAAAAACAGCTTTCATGTTCATCCACTTTGTTTTTTTAGCCCATCTTCTCTCTTCCTTTTTCAATTGTTCTATTCCCTGAAAACAAGAACAATCACACTTTCAGTCAGGCGCCCCACTGCTGTGGCTGTAGGAGAGACATCCACATGCCTCCGATGACCAGAGTGAACACTTCTTTGTCAAAGCCGTGAAGCTACCTACATAATGCAGCTTTCTTCTGTCTCTCGTAAGAAGCTCACACATTTACAAGCTCCCAAGGAGGAAGGGGCAATGAGCTCTCAGTAGGCACCCGGGCCACTGCCGCCAACAAGACTGACACCATCTAGTCAAAGGGTTTACATGCCAGACCTGAGTCCTTGCTGCGTCAGGAAGGGCTCCGAGGCACCTGTGTACACAAAGGCTTTGGTGCAGGAGCCTGAAATTCTGACAACCAGCGGTGGCTGTTGGTGTGGGAAAATGAACAGGAGAGCTGAAGCTACAATGGCCACTTTGCAGAAAAAAAAAAAAAAGAAGAAGAAGAAGAAAAGAAAGACAAGTAGCAGCTAAAGGGACAGCTCTGGTACAGTCTCACCAGTCCAGAAGTCTAGGAAGCGGCCACTGGGCAGTCTGGGGAGACAGGAGAGACAGCGAGAGGCAGCTGGTGAGGAAAACAATCACCCCAAGAGGAAGGAGGAATTAGTGCAGGTTAGAGGGAAAGGGGTCACAGTGAGGAGGAAGGAGGTCTTCCCAGCGCTCCCTCAGCGAGGAGCGTGGAGGCCAAGGCAGTTCTCACAGGGAAAAAAAATACAAGATAAAACAAAAACCAGGGACGGGGAAGAGAGTTTTCTTTTCCTCCTTCAAACAGAGCTGCTAGATGCCGGAACGGCAGAGAGCAGCGGCTGTTGTCTGTCTGCTCTCTGCCAAGAGGGGATGGGGCAGCCCATGTACTCACAGCCTAGGGACCTGGGAAGACACCAGTTAAAGAGGGTGATGCTCTCCCCACGAGCCGCAGGCCTTTTGTTTCTTTTCAACACATTCTCTTTAGGGACAGTCTTGATGAAGAACAGCTAGGACCAGGCTGTCAGTGTGCCTTTGCTCCCAGAACATGCTCTGGGCACCTGAAGCCGTGAAGAAGCCGCTCTTCATCTAGTACTGGCTACAGAAGAGCATGGGGCCCCTAGACCAAGCTGAAGGTTTCTATCTGGGGAGGTGGGGGGCAGTGCTCATGAAGCCAGGAGCAAGCAAGAGACTGGACGCAACTCCCCATGATTCTTCTGCACACTCAACTAAGGTGCTGCCCACCTCATCCTCCAGAACCCGAAACACAAAAGTCAAGAAACGCTACCTCACAGCCACTTCAGAGCTCCTGTACATCTCTGACTGCAGGACATGAAGTGGGTGGGTGAGAGGACAGGAAGGCTCACAGCAGAGCCGTCCCCTGGATCCAATCATGACACCAGCTCTAGAAGCTGATGCCTAGAGCCTTGCTGGGAAGTGCAGACCCTGGCAGAATGCCTGATGGGGCACAATATGTGGTAAAGAAGGCAACCTTCTGGCTAGAGCTGCAGACAGGACCATTCCCATGTGACCCTGCACCCTGAGCCCTCAGGCCTGCCACCTGGCCAGGTCCCCAAAGCCCCCTGCTTACCGTCTCATCTGTGCAGATGGAGTGCACCTGGGTCCCGAACATCACTGAAGTGAAAATGAGGAAGAGCAGCGCCTCAAAGCACAACAGGATGAGCAGGATGACCGTGGTGGGAGGCGAGAAGGAACTGCACTCTGCAAGGGAAGCGGCACGGGGATAGGGGATGGCTATGTGGCTCCCTGCTGCACCCCACCAAGCTCCCACCCTGCCTCCGGGGCCTACTTTTTGACCTCTTACTCCTTCAAGGAGTCCCCGAGAGACTTGGCAGCCTGCTAGATGGAGGAGCTGGCTGTGGGTTACTACCTGCCCGGCCCTGAGTGCTGAGGGGTTCTGGGAAGAAGTAGGGCTCTCAAGTCTGGCAGTCATGGGTAGGGGACAAACCCGACCATGAGCTCCATGATGGCCCTAACACTCTGCACTAGCCTGCCTTTCCTACCCCTTCCATGTGGAAATGGAATTGCATCACCCTTTCTTCCTTACCTGACATCTACCTCTCCCACTACACCTACGCCAGACTCCAGGCAGCAAGTGACTGTTCTTTCACTGCCGTACAATCAGTTTTGAGTGCTGCCCAACCATAGGTATCTATCTGAGCATGAAGCTCAGGGCATCCTGAGATATACGTTCCCCTGGTACAGGTAAATGGATAAGAAGTGAAGACAGAACATCTGTATAGCTTACTTCAGCTGTGGGGTGTGTGTGTGTGTGTGAGTGTGCCAGCGTGCGCACACAGAAAAGACAGCGGTCACTCCCTTCTCAGCTGCACTGTTACGGGGCAAAGCCAGGGAAGTTCACCATTCCCTTCCCTTCTTGCCCTAGGCTCTGAAAATTCCAATTAGGATATGGAATGGCAGGATCCAGGCACCAGGAGTATAGAACTCCCCAACTCAGAGTACCCATCCTAGGACATACTTCCTTGAGCGCTCTTATACAAAATCTATTATGGGCTCAACGCTTAACCAGAGCCAAACAAAGGATGACATTAACTATTAACCATGGGCAATTTTCCCAGTCTTACTGCCCTAGGAATGGGTGTCTGGAGTCCACTCCATTAGGAATCTGGCTGGGAGGACCTTGTGCTCTGGAGGCAGCAGACAAGGTTTGAACTGTAGGCCCTCTTTTCAGGTGAGAGGTCTCAGGACTATTTCATACTCATATATAAAGGAGGAGCACTCTCCTATCCTGGGGCTCATAGGGTCTAAACAAAGCAATGCTCAAAATACTCCCTGCATGTTGCCTGGCTCCTAGCGGGCTCTAACTGTCCTGTCAGCACCACTACAAAGTCGCCTCTGTGACAGTCTGGATTATACGATAATTGCCCACAATTAGCCAGACACAGGAAGGAGGTTTGTGATGATAAAATGACCTCACTGGACAACCTCTATCAAGTTGCCAAGGCCATACCTGAATTGGCCTGGATTGCCAGGGCTGGCAGAATACAAGCACTTGCAGAATGCTCACCGAGTGAGCAGGAATGGGTTGGGTTCACTTGGTTCTGCAGATGGTATCTTGCTGTTCCTGCCCCCCTCTCAAAACTGCGGTGGACACGGAGAGGGCTAAAGAGTGGAGATGTGGAAAGAGGGGGGCACTCACCATCTGCCTTGCAGATTCTGAGTGTGAAAGCTCTAGCCCAGCATGTAGCTGCTTGTTACTTTCTGCTCTCCCACCCCCGTTTCTCCTGCAGTCTCTGGCTAAGCTCCCTTCCTCAGCATCTGCACATTTAGATGGGATACGTGTGAAACAGGGAGACACTGTCTACAATCTTAATCTAAGTATCAAGACGAGCAATCTGAAAACAACAACAACAACACACACACACACAAGAAAAACAAACACAAATCCTCTATGCCCTAGGCAAAAAGTTAAGAAGTGATCTCTGGGAGACTGGGGTAAAATGTCCTTGGTTACAGCGCCCTGTCGCCTAGGAGGAGAGCGCTTGCCTGCTGCAGCCCTGGGTTTCAACCCTAGCAGTGACAAAAGTGAAACAAGTGCCCTGCAGACCCAGACTCAAAGCTGTCTCTCCCCTGCCCCGTTAAGAGCCTCTGCTCATCTCCGGGACCCGCCCGCCCAGTCTGCTGCCTGTCCAACCTGAAGGGGCTGCTTTTTGTCTCTTACAACCCGATCAGTCTGCAGGCTTTTGGAAGATCTAACAAAATAAGGCTGGGCCTGGTACTGCACAGGGGATAGAGGACCCCACACCACTCAGGTTCTATACCTCCTTCTCTACAGCAGGAAGAAAAACCCCGGCAATACTTACTTGTCCAGTCTTCTTCAAAGCAATGCAGGAAGTGGAATCCCACCATGATGAGGGCGTGCAAGGAAATGAGAGCTATGTACATCTGAAACAGGAAAGCAGTGCTGAGCCATTGCTGGGAGAACGGCCTAACTGTGCTGTCTCCTTGAACAGGCTACTCAGAACATGTGCTACGGGAACATTTTGCTAGGCTAAGGCCAGAAGACTATCTGTGATTCCTCCAGCCCACAGACCCCCTACTTTCCTGTCTGGAGTGGGAAGGCATCAGCCATTTGTTAGGAATCTGTGGAACCAGAACAGACGCACAGCCTAAACACAGACAGGACTCGGGCTGTGTGGGGCACATACGACCTGCTGCTGCTTCTAACTGAAAGGGTCAGAGCGCCAACTATCTGCACCTACCTGGGCTCCGAGCTCGAGGTCACCAGCAACACTGCCTTCTTCAGGGACTAATGCCTGAGCGATACCCAGAACATAACACTTGCCCCCAGGTACGCAAACCAAACTTGCTTTCTACACGCACAAGCCAAGAGCACTTGTGGAGCCAGGGAGATCCAGCCAGGTGGGCAGACAGTGTTCTTAACAGCAGCAAAGACCGCACAGAGTGCTGACATTTTCCAAATAATAAGAGTCCCATTGCCTCGTGAAGGCAGGGCAGAATTCAGAAGCCGACTTACTGTAAACAGGACAAAGTACTTCTGGTTGTTCTCGCCGACACAGTTGTTGACCCAAGGACAGTGGTGGTCCATCTTGCGAATGCACCGTTTACAGACACTGAAATGACCATATTCAGACTCTCAGCAGGAATTATCACCATACACGATCTGAAACAAGCACTGCACAGTAACAAACCAGCAGGTGCTGGGGAATACCAGACTCCAGCTCCCACCTTGGTTTGTGCTGTAAGACGTCTGGAAGGCAGAATGAGGACCTCCAGGGTCAAGTCATTCTTCACAAGGGGTCAGAAGTTAGGACATTCATTAACAGGCTAGAACTGACCCAGGTAAGAGGATGTTTGCAGCCTCACGAGACTTAGCTGGGTTTCCTGAGGAGGCCAAGTACGATGAGTCTGGATAATGTTACTGTAGGACAGGATATTGGGGAGGGGGTGAGTTCTAGAAGCTCTACCAAGCACTAGCAGAGATGGAATGCACTTTTTTCAGGCTGTAGAAACTGTGGCATCTTGGCAGACTTGGTAGCCACACTAGTGGGTTCCTATCAGTTTGCCTTACACAAGAGGCTTCATACTGCTCTGGTTCTTCATCTCCAAGGGCCTCTCATAACACAGGCAACATTCAGAAACGCTAGCCTGGTTCCATGATCTCCGGGAGCAGGAAGACAAGGGAGGAAAAGGAGGCCCTACATGGATGCAGAAGGCAAACTGTACCACTGGTCTGTCTGCTCTGCCTCTTCTGTTACCAGTTCTAAAAATACACGTGAACACACATGGGAATTGTGTACATGATACATTGGTGAACACTTCTTCCCCCCAGAACAAGGTTTCTCTGTGTACTCCTGGAACCTGCTCACAGACCAGGTTGGCCTCAAACACAGAGACCCACGTGCCTTTGCCTCCCGAGTGCTGGGATTAAAGCTGTGTGTCACCATACCTGGCCTTCTCATACTCCATTTTAAAGCAGACATGTAGTGCAGAGTGGCTGTGTCCCAGGCCTCTGCTCCTCATGGATGGAGTCACCCACTACATCCTACTTCTCATCTTACAGGCATGTCTTCCCTATATAGAGAGCTCTAGGGTCCTTAATGCTCCTTTCACCTGGGAAACGAACTCCTGAGAGCATCTCTCCTTGTATAGGCTCCTGAGCAGGTCGTCTCCCACCCTACTTACTTCTAGGGAGACTTTCAAGTACACGCTCGAGTCAGTGAGGACTCCACTGTAGAGACACCAAGTGGCCTCTGGCTCTGCAGGCTACAGAGATTTTAAACAGTTCTCATAGCAAACCACCCTAAGCACTAGGAAGAGACCAGGTGCGGACGAGCAGGAGGCGAGGTTTCACAAGGGGCTAAGGGGCACCAGGCAGCCAGGTCAGACAAACACATGCTTGAGGAACAGGAAGTGACTGTAGCACTTGAGGGTTGCATAAGCGGGTGGGGCCAGTGTTTCCTGCTCTCAAGGGTATGAAGTGCCAAAGCAGCACTTCTCTTCTTCTTGGGCTAGAAGGCTTCATACAGGGAAGGCAGGGCTCTGGGGCCCAAGCTGTGGAGGCTGAGGGTGAAGCAACAGTCACTGAAAACATCAAATGCTATATGGAGGTATTTCCTGGTGCCGTGGCCTTGAGATTTCCCTCACTCCTATCTTTTACACCACTGCTTTAAAAACTAATAGTTCTTGTCCCTTCTTTCTACCATTTCCTTGCCACTTTTCAGCACCCAACTCTGAGAAGACATTCACAAGCTCTTTGGCTTATATGCACTAACATGTCTACTCGTGGGTTGTGTTCCATCCCCGGGAGACATAAGGACCCATCTTCGCTGTGTAGCCTTTAAGCAGCCAGCATAAGTTCTGTGACCTATCCTGGGTGCTGACCAACATTAGACATAACCATGTCATCCAGAACTATCATCTCTCCTTATAGCACCCCTTACCACACTGTCATAGGTACGCCTGCCCTATGTGGACAGAGACACTCTGAGCTTAGAGCTACTTCTCACCCACCATCATAAGCTAGGGTTGAGCCCAAGGCTTAGCCTGGCTGGGTCTGAGCATGAAGGCCAGAGCTCAGACAACAGACCTAGAAAATGGGTGAAACCAATGGAGCAGGGTGAGAGACCTTGGGAGTCCTGGTTTCATATATAGGCTTTCATTACCCACCTCACTGACTGACAAAATTGTAGGCAAACAAACAGCATCCTACACTCTAGACCAAAACAGTTCTGAAGACAGGTAGGCAAGGGAAGAACAGAACACCAGTCTCCATTGTGTGTGGGTGAAGAAACAGGCCGTCCAAATAAATCTGGATCATCATCCTGTTCCTCAGGTAAACACTAGGTCACATGAAGGTATGTTCGGTGACTAAGGACTGGAAGAATAAGCAGCAGGAGTCTGTTCAGGGTTCTAGGAAGCTGATGAGGGTTCAGCCTTAGTGTATGCGTATCAAAGGGAGCCCAGGATGTGCAGCCCAACCAAGGCCAGGCTTGTCCTCCCGTGGGAACCTATCACATAAACCCAAGGCCTTGGCTCTACATTAACCCACACAGGGTTTTCACCTGCTTCCCTGGTCCTTACAAACAGGAGGACTCAAACAGAATGAAAGTCGCCTGGGGCTATAGGGCTGCTCCTGGAGGGAAAGGCCCACCTACAGAAGCAGGGCTAGGAGGCAGACTCTAGATCAGTGGTTTTCAACCTGTGGGTAGCTAACCTTGGAGGGGGTGCCATCCCTTGGAAGGAGTGTCGAAGGACCATTTCACAGGGTTGCATATCAGATACGTTAAGATTCATTACGAGCAAAATTACAGTTATAAAATAGCAATGAAAATAATTTTATGGCTGGTGTCACCACAACATGAGGGCTGTAGCATTTGGAAGGATGAGACCATTGCTCTAGGGGGAAGGTTTGTGTGTAGCTATAATCCCCACCAGAGCTCTGGGAATAGAGACTATAATATCAGCCTCTATAGACTCCACCAGGAGCAGAATGCAGAAACAGGTGTATGTGTGGCCCTCTTCCCAAGGACAAGACAAACACATAGCTCTCCCTAACCATGACCAGGCAGCAGTCTCTGGGCTAACAGACCATCAAAAAACCCCAATCTATCTCACGTTTCAGGACCCTGCTTACCCTAACCAGGGTTCTGGGAGAGCCTGGGCCTCCAGGCACCATCACGAAACAGCAGTGCACATTTTCTGAGGCAAACACAGGCAATTCAGCACCCCTACTAGGTTACCCTAAACCAGGAGCTCTTGCTTTGCTCCAGCTGTTTACTAGAACTTGGGTGCCCATTTTGGGTCACTTTGGGGAGGAGGTGAAGAGGCGTGGTAGCTGCAGTGAAGAAAAAGAACACCAGGTGCTGGGCCACAGTGAGGAAAGAGAAAAGAACCACTGTGTGGCAGGAAAGATGTTTCCTAACAAGGTTAATCCTCTGGTTTCTGGCCCAGCCTTTAGAAACTGTGTGTATCTCTAACCCCACATGGTTCCATTCATGGGGAGCTTTCACTTCCTGCTGGCCACTCACAGCTATTTATAAAATGAGGAAGGAACCACCCACCCCCATTTACAGAGGGAAAAGTGTGCCCCAGAGAGAGACAGACTTTGCACTGGCTTAAAACACAACCTCTCCAGCTTCAGAGTCAGGCCTCCAGGGTGGCAAAAGGGTAATAAATGCCATCTCACATACAAGAAGCAAACCTGCACAGACCTCAGAGGCAATTCAAGACAGAAGTCCTCCGGAAAAGCAAAGCTTCTCAGTCAAAGCTGCCACTGTGAATCACTTTCAGAGCCCCATAGGACCGAGAACTAGAACGGGCAGGATCCACACCTGGCTCAAGTATCCGCTTGCTCTGTGGCCTTAAAGCAGTCAACATGAGGCTAGCGTCCCCCATCTGGGCATCACCTGTGCAATAGTACCTGATCTCCAGGGGTGGCCATGAAGGCGGAAATAGAGGTAATTGGAGAGACTGAGGTTCCTGGAACAAACACAGCAGGGGCTGGGGAGCTGACTGATCTGGATGACAGAAACAGATTGTTTCATAAGGCAGCACAGGAAAGCCACTCCACGGTCTGTTGCTCAGGTACAATCTCTCTCCCACAGTATCTCAGCTAGCAAAGCTCATTCCTCCAAGCCCTCCTCACTCCAAACATACACCATGTTGTAAAGAGGCCAGATGCCATTGGAGGGCTCTGTAATTGGCCGCTTTTAGATCCCTTGTAATGAGAAAACCCAATTTGAGCAAGAAGTCTTCTCACCAAGAAGACTCAAAGAACCTTGATGATACAAAGGGATGCCTGAAACAGCTCAGAGGGAAAAGAGACTTCTGCTTAGGAGCTGCTCCTGTCACAGGCTCTGCAAGTGTTGCTTCAAGCAAAGTCTGAGAGATGTGTGTCTCAAGCACTGTACCTCACAGGTTTGCCAAAGCTGTGAGGTTACCAGGAAATCGGGAGTCCCTCAGCCTTACAGACACGGAAATAGAGGCTGCGTCAGGCGTCCCTCGCTCAGTCAAATGCCTTTTCCACCCTAGTGGTCACTCCTTGCCTAGGTGGGACACACAGCAGTCCCGGTGCTGGCCTGGTGCTGAGGAGGGTCCACGGTACCTGCAGTGGTGGGCCCGGTCGGGCTTGATGCTGCAGCACTTGGGGCACTTGTACACCACCTGCCCAGGCTTCAGCTGAAGGCTCTCGATGAACTCTTTAGTGGCATTTCCTTTGGGCACTGCCCCCTAAGAGAAGAGGGAAGGCATCAGGGTCAGCTGTCACTCTATACTGGAGGCACACACATGGGCTCTGTGCTCCAAATCACCTCAATACACAGAATTTTCACAAGGAACTGCACCTAGGTCACACTGACTCATGATTAATTTCTTACTTTCATTAGCCAGCACTGTTTTTTATTGATCTGTTCTTTCCACCCTGGGAATATCACGGTAGTAGTTTGGCTCACTGACCATTCTGATCTGGGAAGAGCTCTGACCTTGGGAGGGTCCACTGGTGAGTGCCATATCCCACAGCTCACCTCTCCCATGCCAAAATGTGCTGCTTGACATTCATTGGGTTGTTTTTCTTTATTTTATTTATCTACCTATTTATTTATTTTTACCTGTGTGACTATTCTGAAGGATGGGCACTCTGTATTCAGTAATAGAAGCCATGGCTCTTGGGTATCTGACATGTTATTCCATGCTGGTAATACCCAAATACTTGGTACTCTGGTTCTAGAGTCTGTTTGGACTCTGTACCAATCTGGACAGAAGGACAGACAGAA
Source organism: Ellobius talpinus (assembly GCA_001685095.1). NCBI lineage: Eukaryota > Metazoa > Chordata > Mammalia > Rodentia > Cricetidae > Ellobius > Ellobius talpinus. Next base: position 8,271 of record LOJH01006991.1, on the reverse strand, counting down.
TACCAACTTGAACAGGATCTCAATAGCCAGTGCCACCAAGTACCTACCTGGAGCTAAGCCCTGGGCTCAACACTTATCACTATAGACTCCTCCCATGTGTCCCCCTCCTGCTTACCTCCCCAACAGGTGCAAGGGTTTGTGTGCTGTAGAAGTTACTGTGTTAAGAGATCAGAGGAAGCTGGGCGGTGGTGGTGCACACCTTTGAACCCAGCACTCGGGAAGCAGAGGGAGATGGATCTCTTGAGTTCAAGGCCAACCTGGTCTACACAGTGAGTTCCCAGACAGCCGTTTGCTTTTGCCGAGAAGGTATTTCACAGGGGACAGACTCGGGCTACAGTGACTGCAGACACTGGGTAAGCAACAGTTCTGCACTGCGAACAGAGGCTACGATGGGAGCTGTAGGGCACAGACACACAGGCAGTGAGGCAGCTCAGGGGAGTACCTGGTAAAGGTTCCAGCCCCAAGAATTTGCTATAAACCCTAAAGAGCCCACACAGGGCTGCCAGAGGAAGTCACTTTGCAAGGGTAATGGGAGCCTCATGCAGTATTCTCAGTATTGTTTATTAGCCAGCTGGTAATTAGAGCCTTCCTGAAAGTGTGCCTCTCTGGTGTGCTTCCAATTGCACAAACCTCCCAGAAGACTTGTTCCCATCAGGGCAAGACCCCAGCTGTCCAGCCACCTGAGCCAGTCCCAACCGAGGACCAGCTGCTGGCCCCTGGTGAGGACCCCTCCCCACCCCGTCACCTCAGAATTGTTGGCTTCAGTCTCAGAACTGGAAACTGTTACTCCCTCACGGAGAGGAGGTTTTGTGGTTGTTGATGTTGTTGAGTGCAGCCCCTGTCAGTGCAGGGCACGGGTGGGAACTCGGTGTCTGAGACACTCTCCCTCCCTTGTTTTTATCCATCTCATGGGAATGTCCTGAAGCTTACAGATCCCTGCAGCCTGCCCATCCAAATACACTGAGTTTTCCTCTCTTTTCCAAAGAGATAAATACTTGTTTATGGTTTTTAAGAAAGGACATATAGATAAGAAAAGGGAAAACCTCACTTGGTCACCCAAGAGAAGTATTACCTACACTATGAAGCATATATTAAGAGTCTTTTTTCTTGGTACACAGTAGGCTGTAAATGCTTAAAGCCACAGTTGCAAAATATGCAACAGCCTCATCACAAAGTCAGATAAAACATGGCTGACTCAGCCCATAGGAAGCATAGAGAAGCTGCTGGAGGTGTCCTGGCCTGGGCACGCGTAGCACTTTACCCTCTTGCTCAGTGGTATCCTGGATGCCACGTTATCGAGGCTAGAAAGCTAGTGGCCACCTTCCGGGGCTCTCACTCTGCCTCCCTTCCGCTGCGTTATTTCCATCTAAATCTGAACCCTAAAACTGCCGTCAATCCCATGCTCCCCTCCATATCACCGTCACAGGCTTTTTTAGCCCTTACTGCCCCTGATTATTTCCAGGGCAAACATTCTACATGGCAAATGGCCACATGACTCCGGGCATAAAGCCTCCAATAGCTCCCTGGTGACCATGGATCAGAGTCTGAACTCCTGGCCTGGGAACACAGACCACACCTAACCTTGGCTCCACTCTTGTGCTGGGTCCCTCCTGACTGTGCTGCCCTGTTTATGCCTGGGCCTGCAAGGGCACCACATACATCTCAGGCTTCTCCTCTGCCCCCACGACAGGTGAGCACCACCTGAGGCCCTCTAGGAAGCTTGGCAGCCAGTATTTGAAGTCCTCTGTACCCATTTCAAAACCACTGGAGCTCCTTCTGACGTCTTCCTGACGGCCTGAAAGTACAGCATCGTCCACAGCAGGACACAAACCATGAGATTACACAATGACTCTCCAGCATGACTGTGAATTCCCAAGAGGACAGAGACAATGTCTTTCAACCTAGCAAATTGCTCAGAGCCTGGCATCAGGCCTGCATTCAATATACCCAAGCCAGATAATAATAATACAACAGACATTTATTGAAGCTTATACAGTTCAGGCACAGTTCCAAATGCTTTGTGACTGAAAACATTTTGCCAGTTAATTCTGACAATAAATCTGTGAGACAGAGACTGTGTGCTCCCTCATTTTATAACACAAGTGAGTGAATCAGAGTCAGACAACTCCTAAGACAATGTGGTTCAGGGGCAGCAGATTGTGGATCCAGGCCCAGGCAACAGTGAAGACACAAACACAGTTTTCAGGTAGTTCGACTACGAGACTTGGAAAAGTGTTCTTTTCCTTTATTGTTTTGATGCTGTCCATCACACTCCTCTGCCAGTGACTGTCAACAGTACATGAACAGGAAGGCTAAAACAAGAAGGCTTGACTCAACATCTAGATTAGGGCAACAGAAAGAAAGCAGTGGAGATAAGAAACCGTCAACAGGAGACTGAACTTGAAGAGGAGGAGGAGAAAGAGCAGCAGCGGCACAAGTGGATCTCTACGCCTTCAAGGGGGCGAACAAGTGGCTGGGCCCGAGGGAAGGAGAGGAAGAAATGAACCAACCACAAGGAGTCACGCAACTGTGGCAACTATGCAATGTGTGGCTTTGAACTTCCTGGCAGTGGGGACCGCGCCTCAGTGTTCAGTGTCTTCTGGGAAAGACACTGTCCCAAAACGCAGAGCCAGAATGTATCTGGAGCTGGAAAGGAAGTGGTGGGGATAGCAAGGTGATGGGCAGGAAGGATGGACTCCAAGATAGGAGGGGTTCCCAAGTCCAGGATGTCCTCAAGGGTGCCTCCTCTAGAAATCTAGAAACCATAGGTATACGGGCAACTTGCTTCATGCAACTTGCTTGTGCTCCAGGACCTGCTTGGGCCTGATCACATATATGCCAATCCATCTGATAACGGAGTGTGGCTGTGCAGTACAACTTTATGATTTGGTGCGTCAGAGAACACCCAGCTCATGTTAGGCAGCTCAGGTTGCATGACAGACTTAGTTAGGGCTTCTAATGCTGTGGAGACACCATGACCGCAGCAACTCTTATAAAGCAAAACATTTAATTAGGGTGGCTCGCTTACAGTTCAGAGGTGCAGTCCATTATCATCATGACGGGGGCATGGGGGCGTGCAGGCAGATGTGGTGCTGGAGAAGGAGCTGAGACGCCTACATCTTGCAGGCAACAGAAAATGGTCTAAAACACGGGGTGGTACCTTGAGCATATATGAGATCTCAAAGCCTGCCTCAAAGTGACAGACTTCTTCCAACAAGACCATACATGCCTACTCCAACAAAATCACACCTCCTAGTAGTGCCTCTCAAACTACCACACCCATTGTCAAACATTCAGTTTCCACTAAGGTTCAAAAACAGGTCAAAAGCCGTCTCTCAAAAGGAGAAGAGTAGTCTGCAGATGACGGCAGAGCCTCGCTTGAAAATCCCAGCGGTCTCTCTGGTGGTTCACATACAGATGTCTGCCAAAGGCTCCAACAAAACATTCCTGCTGCTGCTGCTTCAGTTACCTAGGGTCTGCTGGACTATACGGCACATGTGGCAGAACACAGTAAGAGCTTTTTCCTACTTCGGGTCCCACTCAAAGTTAGCAACTTTCTGAGTCACTTGTATATGGGCTCTAGTACCACACCGAAATGGGGAATGTGCTGTCTCCAGAATCAAGTAGGCACACGGAAAATCACACTTCTTTATTGGCGGTAGGAGAAGCCAGGTGCAATAAATTATCCTTTACCCTAGAAGGAGTATCTGTACATTCTTGCACCACCGGTTTTACTAGGAATTTCACTGATGTAGAAGGCCCTTGAATTCTGGCTGGATTTATTTCCTATCCTTTGATGTTCATATGTGCTGTCAAGAAGTCCAAAGTGGTTGATACCTCCTGCTTACTTGGTCCAATTAGCATATGTCATCAACACTTTGGCCAGTGTGATATTTTGTGGAAAAAAACAGGTGATCGGCTCCCTTTGAATGAAGTTATGATACAGGGATGGAAAGCTAATAAACTTTGAGGTAAAACTGCAAAGCTGTACTGCTGGTCTGGCCAACTGGAAGTCAACTGCCTCTGGTAGTTCTTATAGACAAGTACTGAGAAGAAGGCATGGCTAGACCAAAGCTGCATACCACACACACATACACACTATGTGTGTTCCTGGCTCAAGTAAGGATGCCACATGTGGTACAACAGCTGCTATCAGAATCATTATGACTTTGTGATAGTCAACTATCATTCTCCACAATCACAGGCCAAATAGCACTAAAGGACAATGTGGGGACCACCACTCCCGTATCTCTCATGTCCTGATGGTGGCGCTAATTTCCACAGTTCCTCCAGAGATGTAATACTGGTTTTGGTTCACTATTTTCCCTGTTAGAGGTGAATCCAATGGCTTCCACTTGGCCTTTCAACCATAACAGCCTGCACTCCACAGGTTAGAGAACCAATGTGGGAACTCTGTCAGCTTTAGTACATCTACACCAGTGATACATGTAGGGTGCATATTTCTTTATAGTGTGGCAGCCAGGCTCTGAAGCCATAGGCCCACCTGAGGTGGTCACCATGTAGACCTGCAGACAGCCTGTCACTACCCTCAACAATAGCCAGGATGTGCTACTCCTTTCTCTTTTGTTATAAATGTAGATCGCCTAGGGAGAGGTGTTTGCTGAAGCTAATGACTTAGTTGCAGGTGCGCACTTTCCCTAGAAAGAGAATATTAATGAGGTATCCAACTCGGTTGTGTGGGTGGTGGTGGGGGTTTAAGAGATGTTTGGAAAAATAAAGGCGGGTAGATCTTCAGAATGGAGAGAAGCCTGAGATGCCCTTCCGTGATGACGGTGTAAGCTGTGTCTGGTTATTCCTTGCGTCTCTGTACCAGTCCAGTTAGGGGAAATAGTTTACTATGTTGGGGCCCATGGGCTCTAACATAATGGCGCCCAACATGGGGCTGACCACTGAACCCCGAGACGAAAGACAACATGGTGCTGACCGCCAAACTCCGTGAGAAGACAGAGAAAGGACAAGATGAGAGAGACCGTGAATGCTGACCACTAAACCCCAAGAGAAACGAAAGGACGGAGGAAAACATGAATGCTGAGCCGCACACCCCAAAAAGCAAGAAAGAGGTGACCAGACGTGAGGAACCCGCAAGAAAAAAAAATCGCTGGGTGCGTGAGTATTAAGTGCTCAGAAATAGAGATCAAAATTTAAAGAGATGTAAAAAATGGGACAAAACCTAAATCGGGAATAAAAATTTTTAAATAACTTAGATATATGGGATAAAAAAGTATTGTTATATATGTTGGTAACTAAAGAAAATAAAAACAAAAACAATGACAGAGTTATTAAAAATCTATAAGCATGATAGACGCAAAATTACAACTTTTATTGCTTGCTAAATGAGTAAAAAAGGTAAAAAAAAATGACCTCTGGCCCAAGAATCACCAAGTTACTGCTGAGATTGAGGCACCACATGCACATAGTAGCCAACTAATCCAACCCACCTGCGGGTAAAAGGCAAACAGAAACAAAAATGTCAATTTTGCTATGTTGACACTATCTTTACAAGAAAATAGATCTTTCCATTTTCTGATGGCTTAAATTTCTTTCTTCAATGATTTAAAGTTCTTGTTATACAGGTTTTTCAATTTATGTAATTAGAGTTACTCAAAGATATTTTATGATATTTATGGCTATCTCATTTATCATATATATAAAAGATACATTTGGGTTGTTTTCAGATTCTGCATATGATAAAATAATTCTGCTATAAACATGGTTGAGCACATGTCCTTATATGGTTAAACATCTTTTATATATAGGCCCAAAAGAGATATAGCTAAATTTTAAAATAGTTTATTACCTAATTTTCTAGAAATTTGACATACTAGGATCCAAAACAGCTATGCCAGTTTACATTTCCACCAGACATAAAGGAGACATATGTTTCTCTTAAACATAAGTTATGAACAATATTTCTGATCTTGGTCATTTTTACAGAAATAAGATGGAATCTCAAAGTTGTTTTGATTTACATTTCTCCAATGATTAAGGATGTTATATTTAAATATTTTTTAAATGTCTTTCAATCATTTTAAGTTCATCTATTGAGAGTTTTCAATTTAGGTCTGTTATATATATTTTTAATGGATTTTGTTCTTTTGATGACTAATTTCCTAACTTCTTTATATGTTTTTAAAATGGATTAATGGTTAATAAAGATATTTTCCCATTCTATAGGCTATTATGTCTTGTTGACTATGTCCTTTGCTATACAAAAGCTTCTCAATTCAAGAGATCTTACTTGTTTCTCTCAATATATATGCCACTGAGGCTATGTTAAAATTATACCAATACATTCAAATGTTAATTCTAAATTTTTCTTCTATGAGGTTAAATAAATATTGTTAGTTTTATATTGAGGTCTTAAAAAGAAAAGAGAGGATAACTACGTATTTTTCTTTGGGTTCACCTTCCTATTTAGCTTCTCT